>JANTPZ010143731.1:1294-12886 GCA_025593235.1 Vachellia pachyceras | reverse complement strand
AAGTCAATATAAAGGGTCATAGTGAATTGATTTAGAGTGTGATTGTATAATCATCACCACAATGTGAGAGGATGAAGAATCCCCATCAAGAAGGGGAGGATAACTTGGGTCTCCCACTTCAAGAGTCCCCAAAATGGGGTTAGTTCATCTCCCTCAAGAAGAGGGTAGATTTGTGTTGTACCCAAATAGGTTTGTAATGATACATTCAATTTCTCAATTCAATCTTCTTGATCTTGCCCTTACTGGCCACGTTGGCTTTTGCTCAGACTCATACTCCTGCAGCCTCCCCCGCCGCTTACTACGGCTTTGTTGCCATGATGAATGACGGTGACTGGGAAGAGATGGTGTAGAACCAAGGAGCGACTAGCGAGCATTAACCACAGCGTTCAACCAAGAATGACCAAGAAACGAAACGATGCCGCAGTGACTTGGGGATGGTGGCTGATCAAGAAACGACAGATGCAACCAAGAACCATAGGATTGGTGGCAATGGTGGTCGTTAGTGGAAATCGTCATCTTCAGGATCTTCACTACTCTGACCATCCATGAGAGATCCAATTTTGGATGTTGTGAAGGAAATATGTTCATTTCCCATTACAATTTCCAGTTCCTGCCGTCTAACTCGATCACGTTCTGGCCAATTGTTATCTTCCTTCTTCGTTATCGTGTACCCAACAAAACAGCCTGGCTCTGATACCATGTTGAAAGTATTAAAATCAAGAAGATTGAATTGAGAAATTGAATGTATCATTACAAACCCATTTGGGTACAACACAAATCTACCCTCTTCTTGAGGGAGATGAACTAACCCCATTTTGGGGACTCTTGAAGTGGGAGACCCAAGTTATCCTCCCCTTCTTGGTGGGGATTCTTCATCCTCTCACATTGTGGTGATGATTATACAATCGCACTCTAAATCAATTCACTATGACCCTTTATATTGACTTGTGGGTCATTAACTAACAAGTGATTAATACTAACCACTTTAACTAACTCACGTATTTCCAACAAAATCTATTAATTATTAATAAAAAAATTGATGAATCAAAAATAAAATTTAAGATTAAAAAATTGCATTAATCTCTCTCTTTTTCAATTATATTTAGGCGGCAAGTATAATCAATCAGCCTAAGATTACAAATAGATACATACAACTCACGATAGGTTGCGTGTCACTTTGGCATAAGTGAAGACAAGAAAAGGCGGAAGCAAACGACGGCCAGTATATTAAACCACTGAAAGAAGCTTAATTAAAAGGGAAAATTTTATGTAAAAAGGAAATTTAATTCCAAGAAAAAGGATTAATGAACTAAATGTTTTAAAATTGGTAAAATTACTATCATATTCCAGAAGTAGTTATTCCGGTTGCTATTAACGGTTGGTAAAGTTGTTAATGACAACTAGACCAACTACTGTTGTAACCTAATGGTAATTTGATCAATCTTTAGAATATTTTGTTTATTAAATTCTTTGTTTAAGGACTGATGGTAAATTTTTAAAGAAAAATTCGTTATATATCTCGGTAGAGATAAAAACAGTGATCACGAGATGGTCGCACAGTTCAGGTAAATTCATCATCAACTACCCTAGTAGATGAAGAGTAACTTAATAGTGTGAAAAAAAACCCAACAAAATTTAATTAATTTATTAAATAAATCAAACTTATTTTTGTTTGACTACGCCATATATGATATGTAAATGCTCCACAGGTAATGGGGCGGTTCACCTACCAGCTGATGATGATGATGATAATAATAATAATAATAATCTTTAGATATCTTTATCAATAAAAGGATTACATCTTTATGATGCGAAAAGGTCAAAACCCTTACAAACTGCTCCAATAAAAGATTAATAATGCTGTTATAAATGATAGAGGGGAAGAACAATGTAGGAGGAAGATGATGATGAACAATGTGCAGAGAGGGAAGGAGAGAAGGGTGTAATCATTTGGGTAATAAATTAATACAAAATATAATAGAAAATAACGTGAGACATGGACACATCATAACTAAAAGAAGTATGGCACAGTGGCAAAAAAAAAAAAGTACGACCCTGACTTACGAGAAGTGTGTCTATTTTTTTGGTTAAAAATCAATTATATAAAACGAAAAACAAAAGCAAAGTTGATACCAGGAGAACCAGTTTGAGGAGCTTACTTCTTTAATATTTTTTATTTTAAAGCTAAGTTGGAAGCCACATATCAAATTTTAATGACATGAATAATGTTTTATTTTGCCGTGCAGGATCACTGAGCAGTGATTTATAAATCATAGAAAGACTGGAAACTGAATTATTAGTGAGTCAAAACTACAAAATCTGAGTTGCACCCAATCACATTAGAACCAGAGAGAATAGTTTATACCGGAGGAGTTTACATATAATTCGGGTCGTATAAAAAATTCGACATACCTGAAGAAAAGATAATTTGGTCCAAAGATCTATTCACAATCACTTGAGAGCGAAAATGTAGGTCAGAATAGATTTTATTCAAGGTAATCGATCAATCGCTCAACCATTCGGGTATGAAGTAAATGAACTAGGAGAAAATTACATGCTTGATTCAAAGGTATGAGCTCTGGCATAATCAACCATTTACTGATACAACTGATGTCCTGAGACAGTTTTCTGCACAGGAATGAACAGTATTGGTTTGTCTTGAGCAACTTCACTTCTTCAGTAACAGCATTCCTCAGCAAATTGAGACGCTGAAAGAAGACACCGAGATTCCGTGCGGATGGAACTCCAGGAATTTCAATGTGTCATGACTCACGATCGATGATTCGGTATACACAGCGTAAAAGGAAGAATGTTGTAACAGATTTTCTTCATCAAAGTTTCAGGATTTTCCTCCCTTAATTCAACCCAAGGTTCAAATTTGGTGAAATTCCTTCTTTTTTACCTCACCCTCACCTGACTTGGAAGCTTCCAAGGTATTCTTTACCCCACTAGTTTCCCGTCTGCCTTCCCATAGTTTACTGGTCTTCCCAATAGCAAGAATAAGATCAAGTTGTTTTTGCTGTTGTTCCTACATACACCAGTCAGATGCAGTTGAGAGACCAGTCAAATTTGATGGACTTAGCAAGCAACTCCGTCTAAAAAGTATACCGCTGAGAGCCATGCATAGCTCTAGAGTACATGGACGGCTAAAGGGGCAGATAGAATATACTAGTAGTTACCAAATAAACAATATATTTTGCAAATAGTATTCAGTCTCAATGATATATAAACATGAAACCTGTATGGGACATGATATTGGCCGTGTTTAAATAACCTAGTTAAGAAATTATCATTACCTGCATTGCCAACAAAACCTTTTGAATTTCACCTAGCTCCTTCTCCAAAATGTCTGATCGAGCCACTAATGTTCTGGTGGCCTCAAAGTTCTTCTGTGCCAGAGCCGCAGTCTTCAAAGGAAAAAAAATACATAATTAGTTTTTTAATTTCTTAATTAATTTTTGTATTATTATTTATCATCCTCAAAGTTCTAAATCACAGTAAGTCAATCAAAATAATAAGAATGACGGCCACTAAATAATTAGTATGTATTTGTATTTGAACAAAAGTGAAAAACTGGGTGATGCTGAGTTTTTAGTTTTTGGTTTTAAAATGCAATTTTGAAAACAAAACGTGTTCAGCTAAAATGGAGTTGAGTTGGTTTTTAACATTATTTCAAAACAGATTTTATCCAAATTTCAAAACCACAAAAAAAGGTTGAGATTTTGATTTTGTTTTGAAATACTATCATGCTTCCCTCTCTCCTACTCTTCAACCATCGCCCTCCCCAAGCCGTTCCTCCCATGAATATTCTCCTCCGCCAGCAAACTCTCCATCACCTTCATCCCCTCCTTTGGCCACTCCACTGCCGGCGACCTCTCCTGCTCTGTCCCCTGCGAAACTGAAGAAAAGCAAAGCTCTAAATTTATTTGTTTCTCTTGTTCGCTTTCAAATCCCATCGTTCACTTGTTTCTCCGGGATTTTATCATTCAAAGTTCATTTCTTCTCACACATTCCATCCACCAGCCCAAACAGTGTTGGAAACATGCTCCACTACCTTTCTTTCTTTCGTTCGTTGCTCCTCTGTTTTCTTTTCCAGCGAAAACTTTATCACCCAATTAGACATCTAATTAACTCACCTCACTGGAACAACCTCGCATTCTCCGCCTTGGACATCGCATTCTCCCACTTGAGCAACCTCTCCTCTCCGTCCTCCACGGCCACCTCGCTCTTCGCATTGGGGTTGTCGCTGGAAGCCATGTTCAGATCAGCGAAGTCGTGGGACAGGGCAGCAGCGTCGATGAGGGAGTTGCCGGCAGAGACGTCGTCAATTGCGTGGGTGTGGTCGAGGAGGAGGATCAGGCAGTGGGAAGCAGCTCCCACAGAGTCAAGCCATTTCTAGGTTATCCCATTTCTAATTCACAACACCTTTTTAAAATTGAAAACAAAAAAAAACCTAAAACCAAAAACTAAAACCAAAAACCAGTTTCAATTTTTAAAAATTTTGAAACTTAAAACTCAAAACCACCCCGAACAAGGCCTTATCATATTTAACTCACTGATGAGTTGATCCCTACATTGTTTGACAAACATGTACTATCTAGTATCTAGTGACTATAGATTGGATCGGGAGCGATTACATTGAACCATGTTCCAGGATTTTGTTACCAGCGAGTCTGCTCAAACATGAGATTAAGATAGTCCAAACTTCTTTGAAAAGAAATATGGCTACTCCTACGATTTTGCCACAAAAGTAATTCTACAGTCCCACATCAAGAGAGTCCCCTTTTGGTGTGACCAAGTGTCCATGTCTAGCAATCCAAGAGAAACATAATAGCAATGTAGTTTTACTTCATAAATTTTGGCCAAACTACTCAGAAATTAAACTCAGCACTTCAAATAAAATCCGTATTACATTACATGTTCAAGCATAAAGTAATTAACCATAAACTCCTGTCAGAAAATACCAATAACTCTTCATTTGGTTCCAACTCAATAAAATACCTGTCTAATTCAAATCAATAATATTCCCGTTCTCATATATTTCCTTCTTATCATATAAACTTAAACAAGCCAGATGAACGCAACCCTTCCAAAAATGTTATCTTAGTGTCTGAAGTCATATATTGACGCCATACCAGGCTACAAAAATCAAGAAAACAGCTAGTCAGCTACAATGATTTTTATGTGCTGAAGTCATGAATTGTGCATTTTACATCCTCCACACATTACTCTGCTTTTGATGTTTAAACGTGTTCCCTATGTCTCCATTAAGCTGCCTTATTTGAAAACACAAAAATATACTTCCTTCTGCAATCATATTCTATATATATATATATATATATATATATAAGGTTCTTGGTGTCTGTTATTCATTACGTAAAATAATTTCTTTACCACCAATAACCTCAGAAACTTTATTTAACGAGAAAGTTAATCCCCAGGGCTGGGTGCTAACAGCAAAATATCTTAGTTCGTCCATTAACCGCGGGGCCAATATAGGAAAAATGCGTCTTCCACTCCATCTTATACATATCAAGATACTATTATAAACTAAGCTACAAGTTTCACCATCTGTACCCAAAGTAATCTAGCAAGGGAAGAAAAGAAAAAGAAAGGCAAAGGAAGGAAGGAAGGAAGGAAGTATTCACCTCGGTTATGGGTTCCTTCAACCCCTTCCGGGTCACCCTAAATCTTATGCTCAGCTTCTCCAGTTGTCTTGACAAAATCCTGACGACGGTCACTGAGCTCCTCAAATCCTCCTCCAATTTCTCAATCCGCTCGAGCAAATTAACCTCCAAGCCTTCCTTGTGTGCCTCCCTACAAATTCGCCTCCATTGCCGTCTCCGAATCCACGCTCCAATCACAACTCCACCAACCAACATCAAAACACCCCAAAGAACAACCTTATTCCCCATTGCCGCCAAGAACTCCTTCTTCGAGCCAGCAATCACGCTGTTCACCGCAAGACCAAAAGATAAAATCGCCGACGAGAGCAAACACAACAATTCAGCCAGAGAAAGAAGCGAGTCAAAATTGAAATCCCCAGCGACATGCCTGTGTGCAGCACCATCAGATTCGTAGGCTCTGAGACGGAAAGGGTCAGCGGAAGCCCTGAAGGAATTGAAATTGTCAGGCTTCAATGACCTGAGCTTCAGAATCCGGAAATGAGGGGGATTGGAGGGATGCTGGCGTACGGCGATCGATAAGGATAGGGTTGAGTTTCGAGTGTAGTGAAGATTGGTGAGATAAAGCATGGAAGGCGAATCTGCCAAGAAGCGTTGAGAAGTGAGTAACATTATGACGAGTATGAATGATTCGGAGAGGTGGAAGAAGAAGAAGAAGAAGAAGAAGAAGAAAGGATCAAAGCATAATAGATGAAGCTAGGTTTGCAGCATTTTCAGCCAAGTTGGGAGATGGAAGGCGATGGGTTCGAGGGGTAGCGCGGGCCATATCCACGTTCGCCTGGCCTCTACTTCTCAACCCAGTCGCTTCAGTGAGTAAAACATGTTGACGTTCGCCAACTACCTTTTTGCCCTTTTTGAGTTTTTTCAGTGTTTCCCCCAAATCAGAGCGATCTCTTTTTCTACGTCGGAGAAAATTATAAAAATATTGACTAATGTATATAATAATTAATTTAATTTTATATTAAATTTTAATTTAGTTCCTTAAATTTAAAATATACATTTTTAATCCTTTAATTTGTTATTTTTTAATAAAAAATGATAACTCAATCACCTCATGTAACTAAGTCATGTTAAAATATATGTAAATATAGATCATTTAATATATTTATTTTTATAGGTTAAAATTTAACTATATTTTATAAGAATTTAATAATAAAATTACAATTTAAATTTGTTGAGTCACTATTTTCATTAAGTAAAATGAATGGTATTAAGAATAAAGAACTAAAATGCACTTTTTAAATTTAAAGAAATAAATTAAAAAGTAATATAAATTTAAAAGACCAAACGTACATTTTAACTATAAATATTTGATAAAAGTTAAGGCACAATTGCAAAAACACCCAGTATCAAAACGGTTAACCCTATCATAAAAATTAACGGGTATTAACATTATATTTAATCCTTCTATCATTTTTGTTTCATTTTAAATGTTCATAATATTTTAACACACTGAAAATATATATATTGTTAGACACATTTTTAATCAAATCCATTAATAATTTTGTTTCAATTAAAAGTGCACGCTAGTTGTCTTAACATGAGGTCTGGGCTTTTACCTAGGTTAAAGTGTTTGGAGTATCTTTCTTAAATTATTTTACACAATTTAAAGTAAATATGTTAAAAGAAGTTTTATCTCGATTTACATGAGAGTGTCTTTAGAATTAATTTTAGATGGTTTCCAAATTTAGTAATTTGTATTTTTTTCTACTCACATTCAATATTTTAAACTAATTTTTATGAATTTAGCATTTTAAATTATTTGTTAAGGATCATCTGGTATCTTAATTAAATTTAAGTTTGCAATTGAAAACTTTTTCAATAGCAACAAGTACTCAAAACATAGATAGATTGAGTGCGACAAAAATATTTTAAAATGTTAAATATATCAAAAATTGCTATAACATATTGCACACTAATGAAAATATATTTTAAGATGATGAATGCAGAAAAAATTAATTTAAAATATTAAGTTCTATTGAAAAATGCTTGGAGATGTTAGACTTTAATTAACGCTATCACAATTAAAGTATATTTTCAATCATCTAACTCTATCTCTAGCACTATTAATTTTAAATGTTGATTTTTTATGTTACTATTATTTTAATAAATTGAACTTAATATGTAAGTGTTTACTACTTTTTTAAAAAAATTTAAAATCGATATTTTTTGTCACCTAAACTGATTAAATTAGGATTTGAGGACTATAAATCATTGTTCACTAACCCGGATCGGATCGGCCGGTTCAAACCGGAAACCGGCGAACCAGCCTCCAGACCGGTCTGATTAGCCATTGACCCAGGTTTGGGGTCGAACCGGTCAACCCGGTCTAACCCGGGGTGAACCGAGATCAACCCGGGCGGGTTAGTGGGTTGACCGGGTTGCTCTTTTTTCAAAATACCTTTTTAAAAAACAAAATATTATTATTTTTAATTTGAAAGGTAAAAAAAAACTTCTTCCCCACACAGATCCACTGTCTCGTATGCATATACTCATATTCTTTTTAATTAGTTTTTTAAAAACGATGAATTATTTTAGAATTTCAAATTTGAAAGTTAAAAAAATAAAAACATAATCCCTTACCATATATATTTTGATATTTTGTTAGGATGAATATTTCAAAAATTATAAATAATGTTGGAGAATATATAAACTATAAGTATATGATTAGTTTGGTAATAATTACTTTATTAATAATAGAACTTATTGCTTAATTTTTGAAATTTTCAATTTTGGATAGTTTAATTGTGTCAATGTGTAATAAGATTAATTTTTTAATTTTCTATTCCTCACCGGTCTGACCCCCAGTGTGGCCTACTGACCCTTAACCCATTACTTTGTCTGATTTAATCACCGGTCTGATTTCCCGTATCTTGCTATAAATACATTCATAAAGTTAAGCAGCTAGCACTGTTTCCATGTAATCTCTGAATTCTGGTCTTTCACTCATCAAAAAAGAAAGTTGATAAACTAAAGTAAAATCTTATATAGAATTAAAGGATGACATGTATGTTTTTATTAAATTAAATATTTTATAAATCATTCCCTTACCCTGTGATTACAAGACATTCTTTTGAATGATTTATTTTTCAGTTATAAAGAGTATTATGCAAAATTTAAGAGTAACCAATGTATGCACTCAAAAATGCTGGTGATGGATAAAATTAATTGACTCCCATTAATTTAGTTCATTCCCCATTAAAAAAATCAACTATATTTAATGAAAGATATATTTGGAAAGGAATGAAATGTTTTGTAGACATTAATTAATTGTATTGGTGCATGTGAGTATTCCATCTTTACATTTACTAGTTCTATGGTTTTAAAATTTCTTTCCCATTTTTATTAAATATAAAAGTAAAATAAAAAATCAATTTTATTTTATTGCCTTCCCAATTCTAAATCTATGAGCTAAAATAAGAAACTTACTTTAATTTTAAATATAAAAGAAAATACTGATGGAAAAAGAAATAGTTTGGAATGATAAAGTTTTTTTTTATCCTGAAGGCAGATACTAATAACATAAAGTTACAAGAAGAATTGAGCATCCGACTGTCCACTTTTAGAAAAGCTTGGTATCATCCCGTTACAACACCATTAAAGCATAGAGTTATTTATGTGTTGGGTAGCGTCCGGATATACCTCCCTTGAAACATTTTTTTTTTGCTAAGTATAGATATTGGATGTAATTTTAGTCGAAGTACTATTAATAGCATTACTATCGTAGTTTAAACATTGGGTTGTCACCTTGTCAATGACTAATCCCTTCCCATGATTTAATGTCTATTTAAATTAACAGTAAAAACTATTTTTTTAATGTGATTTAAAATTTGTAAGATAAATATATGAAAAAATGTTATTCCAATTTATATAAACGTGGTTTAATAATGTCAACCAAAACAACCCGGGCTAATATTCCCTTGAAACACGCTCCCAGCCCATCACGTCAGTCTTATTGGGCCGCCTTGCTCATTTTTTGACCCAAACAAATCTATCTTTCACTTTATTTGATTTAGATTTAAATTATTCGGAGCCCTTTAAAAATATCTAATATTTTTAAGAGAGACTTCAGTACTGAACATTACTAATGCTTTTTTCTCTATTTTTTTGATGGAGCCAAATATGTTAACGATCTATTTCTGAAGTCCAGAAAAAATAGAAGTGAGAGTGACTCTGGGTTCCAAAAGCCAATACATCATCATATAAGAGGCTCCAAAAACCAAATATGGTTAGAAAGCAGATATGGAGCTTGTTTGGATAGTCCGTTGGGAGAACGGACATAAATTCCGAGGTATATATGTGAGATGAATTTTGTCTCGGTAAGCATAAGAATGGATTTTAGTTGCCCAAACAGGCTAATCAAACAAGCACATGCATGCATATCTGGTTGGATTAGTACTAAAAGATATTTTTCAATTTAATTTACGATCTACAAGGTAAATAGGTAAGAAGGATTTTATTTTGACTTACATTAAAATGCTATTATAACGCTATAACGAACGGGTTAACAACCACGGAAGGTTTTCTTTCATTGTCGTAGAAGTAATTAGGTGAAGAAACTGACAAATATAACATTCTTAAGTTCATGAAAATCGAAAAGCCTGAGCTGAGAGATAAAGAAGGCAAATTAATTGCCAAATGTTTTAGCTACCATTTGGTATAATTAAAGGAGAGAATTACTGTAACATCCCATTTTTTATTTATTTATAGGATTTGATTGCCTTTAAAAAACAAGTATTTATTTAAAAGATTTAATTGTTATTTTGAAGTAATACTTATGTCAAATATAATTTGTTAGGGAATCATTTAGTCAAAAAGAATTTATCATAATGTGAGGTATGTGAATTTAAGAAATCATAAATGACAAGGAAAAGATAATTTTATATAAGAAAAAGGAAAAAAATAGTATTATACATGTGGCCCCCGTGTCATATATATATATATATATATATATATATACAGACTAACACAAGCAGGGACCAACGAGGTAGGCTTAGTAATACACACATATATAGAAGAAAAGAGAGGAGAAGCAACGCATATACTTGAAAAAAAAAAGAAAGAAAATAAAATACAACAATCCATATAAGGGCCACGTGGGCTATGGCCCCTTAGTAAATAGGATTTTATATATATATATATATATATATATATATAAGAAAGAATTGTGGTAAGGCACTAGGTCATAAGCTCTGCGCCTCTTTTTCTCTTTCGGCGGCACATGCTCCTCTTGGGTATAGAATTCCATTTCGGTGTCAATTAGAATAACTTGATTGTAGTTGGTATTTTATGATTTGAGCTTTTAAGTATTTTGGAGTTGAGGTAACCGATATTAATTCATTTTATATGATTTGCATGGATTGTAAGGTATTTTCGATACCTTAATTATGTATTCGGATCTTATCTCTATTTTTATATGTTCAATTTTAGTGAAGTGGGAATTATTTTCTTTATATATATAAAGGATATGTTTTACTTAAAGATATGTTTGATGAGCTATTCATAATTTATCTTTATCCGTAACATATTGTGAATTTATGCATTTGTGGGGAATTAACATATTAGGTGCATGGAAGTAGTTGGGTGATCTTGTGATGATGGGACTTGTGTAATGTATTGTGAATGTATCCGCGGTTGCCCCACTACTGATCATAGTGGTTGGCTGTATTGTGACTCACACTCAGGTGGGGAGTCGGCCTAGACCCAGGAGGGAGGCCAGGATTCATTGTGACTCACATCCAAGTCGGGAGTCGGCCTAGACCCAGGAGGGAGGCCAGGATTCATTGTGACTCACACGCAAGTGGGGAGTTGGCCTAGACCCAGGAGGGAGGCCAGGATTCATTGTGACTCACACGCAAGTGGGGAGTTGGCCTAGACCCAGGAGGGAGGCCAGGATTCATTGTGACTC
>JANTPZ010143724.1:6312-28442 GCA_025593235.1 Vachellia pachyceras | reverse complement strand
AAGCTCCATGGAGAGAAGGCTGAAGCTTCGCTAAGACTGAAGGCAACGCTGAGGGCTTGGGTTTACAAGTTAAAAAAAGATTTTTTAATTTAGAGGGGTTTTTAGGTCTTTTCATCCAAAAATCATACCCCATTTCCATGACATACCAAACATACTTTTAAACCTCATTTCCATTTCCATTTCCACATCCATTTCCATATCCATTTCCATATCCATATCCATCGAAATGAATTCTCCGTACCAAACGAGGCATAAGAAAGATGAGTATCGCTATTAACACGAGACATATAGAGAAAATACATGAGATTCATATTGTTGACAATTTGTGTGAGTACAGAGAGCTTGATAACAGAGGAGATGATAACAGATTCAATAGTCGGTAGCATGTGCGTTTCTATATGTTTATAGAGGAGAGTAGAGTGAAAATAAATAGTTGATCGTTCGTTTCAGTCATCCGTTTATTGTATCTTATGACCCCCGAGAATTTTGGGTCAGCTGCCACTAGATCATCAGATTTTAACTATCTCGTCCGATGTTGGGGGAGTTAGCGTCGAACACGAGTCCTGAGTATAGTTTCCAGTGCTCCCTAGGTGTTAAACGGTTGGGACTCTCCATCACAACACATTTGATTATTGAGATGGGATGCGTGAGACACCACGCTTCTTTGCTTCTATATTCCTGGCACCATAACCTAAATTTTTTTTTTAAAAAAATTCTATGATTTTGAACTAAAATAACTGAATTTCTCAGTCGTTAAGAGTATGCACAAGCCTCCTATACTTTGTGATTAAGGTTCTTAATCAAACTTGGGCCCAAACATTGAGTATCATGTTGTTATTCTGACTAGCTTCATGGACCCAAAACTTTTGGGCTTAGAGTCTAAAATTGGGACTCCAAATGTGGGCTTTCAAATTGGACCATCCTGACGTTCGGCCCATCCACCTTGACCATCCTGATTTGAAGGCCCAGTTTGGAACCAAATTTTGCAGTAATTCTAGCTCCAGGGGTGTACTGCCCTCCTAAATTCACATCCTTCACCTCAGAGGATGGTCCCATCCTTGCTGTCTTAAAAGACTCTCGTGAGCGGGTTTGCTAAATCCTTGGGTCAATGTGAACCCCATGTTACCGAGAAATGAGCTATTTACATAGGCCTTCAGTTGGCCTTTGATTACTTACGGTTTCAAAGGGATAATCATTGAGTCTAATGTAAGATTACTGGTTGACATGCTCAATACAGGTTGCAATATCTCTAACATTGGTTTGCTCTTTACAGATATTAGGAGGCTCATCGATAGGGAGTGGACTGCTATTAATCAATACATGCCAAGAGAGCAGAACCATTTGGTTGATGCTCTTGTTAAGGAATCTATTTCTTCATCCAGAGTTTACCTCTCATGCTCTCTCCACCTTCAGGAGTTGTGCTCGAACGATCTTTAGGGTTCATACGTAGTGTTTTCTCTTTCCCTTTGAGCTTTTGAGCTCTCATGTATATATAAAAAAAAGACTCTCATGAGGATATACTAAAACGGGAACCCTATCAGAGGATTGTGTTTAGCGAAAATGGCTAATTCCTCGTAACATGATGAACCAAAGTTCAAATTATCATTTGGAGAGATATTTACATTTAGTGTTCATAAACGACTTATCCATGATTGCGTCCACTAGAAAGATACAGTTGTGTATAAAAGTAAATGGCAACCCTATTTGATAGTAGGTAGGAACAAGCCCATGTGTGTGTTTCGTGGCACGTTTGAAACTATGGTTTTCGTTCAAACCATGCTTTCAAAAGTAGAGCATACAGGCAACTCACCAGTTTTCAAAATAGCTTTTTAATTTTCAAATGAACAGATGGAGCCAAAAAAAAAGGTACTAGTAATAAATAGATAGAAGTAGTAATACTCAGGAAAAAGGGTTCATCGAACCTATGCTTCAAAGATGTTTAGAGCTTGTGGGGATGGGTGAGAACGGGTGGTTTGTCAAAGTCACGAAGAAATTTCTGCAGAATAAAGCATGATCTTTGATTGTTGACTTTAATAACCCCACTTGGTTAAATGGAGTCTCATCCAAGCTTCTTTCTTCTCTAACAGGCAACTTTTTTTTTTTTTCTTTTTGTTTCGTTACTACTCTCTTTCCACTGCTGTTATTTTTTTCTTCCCTTTCCACTTCTGTTATTTAACATATATATCTTGCTGCTATTAATAAGTGAGACTGGTGGTCTGGAAATTAATCATTCTGAAATAATCAAAAAAGACGAGGGAGAGATTTGATAGGAGCCAAAAAATAAGTGGTTGCACTGTAATTGTCGGTATATATAGTGGGAAGGAGAAAGGTCCATGCATGACTGTGGATAGAGGGGGGGGGGGAGACAGAGACAGAGAGACAGAGAGAAGATGACCCGTCAAACCAGAACTTCTAGAATGCCTTGTTTCCATCATCCATGCACGCTCCCATCAATAATTCAATACACCAAACCCATCTCACTCCTCATTGTCAAGCTACAAGTTTTACTTTAGTTTTAATGGCTTGTATCTAAAAGTTTTAATTAAACCAACCCTTTAGGTCTAATGAAAGGGGTTTCTTGTTCAAAAAATATGTAAACCAATGTTCAAATCGTGATTGGAAGAGATGCTCACATTTATTGTTAAATAGTGCATCTGTTGAAAGATAAATATGCTTTAGCAAAAAAATTGATAATTTCTGAATAAGAATACGCAATAGATTCTCTTTATTTTATATTCTTTGCACATCAAAATACTTTTTAAAAAATAAGAGAAGTAATTTTAAACTTTACACATTAGATCTGAAGCATTATTTGGTATGGTTATGAAGGATATTACTTCATCTGTTTCGAAGTATAGGTTGCAAATGATTAAATTACACATATCAAAACGTAGATTAAAATCGATTAAATGTAGTAAATATATGGAAATGCAATTTATTTTCCTATGACATTTGTATACAAGGAAAAGTTTAGTAAGAGAGAGGATCAATGAAAAAGGAGATGGGATATAATGAGGAAAAAAAAGGAGAGAGAGATGAGAGTGGCAGATAATTAATTATGAGTAAAAATATAGAAAATGATTAATTAGATTATCAAAGAAATACAAATTGAAGTTTGTGGAAGAACCAAACTTCATCATAGAAAATTTAAAACTTATATTTTGAAGACGGAGTGTACATGGTGATAATGATTATTTTAATTCGAATATTGTTCCCAGATCTTTGATATATAAGATAGTACTAGTCACCTATTTAACTTATCATTATACAGATCGATCTTGAATCTTTTAAAGTCCAGAAGTCATACTTTTCCCCCACCATACCCTCCCCTCTCGTTCTTTGACTTCAACCCTCCCCTTCCATTCTCAAGATCAGTACTTAAGATGTGTAACTAATATAGCTTAATATTTATTAAATTACCGTTATCCTATCATATCCTTAAAAGTGATACTATTAACTCTATAATTTCATTACAAGAATTCATTAAATTGCCATTAACTCGCACTGATAAATGACAGTGGGTGTGATTTCATTCGTCATTGTTTCTGGAAGTTAATAAATTAGGTGAAATCACTCATATCATTCTCTAACAAATGGGGGAATGATAAAATATGGACTCCATTGAAACTGAGAAGAATCAAATCAAAACTCATGTTCAGTTGTTCACTGAAATCGTCTACACCTGGTAAGTCATGTGTGCTTATACTTATCAACAGTGAGATATGGATTCCTGTTGCTAGTAAAATTTTGAAAGAGAATATGTGTAGTTGGTAAGGAAGTGGTTCATAACCTACAGATTCATGAATTCCAATTATTCTGACAGTGGGAGAACCTTTTTTAGTGGATGATCTTTGAGCCTAGAGCTTGTATTGATCTTGATGGACCATTGAGACTCAACACATCTAAAGTTTCTCTTTTTGCCAAAAAAGATTTAAAGAGAATACATGGAATATGGAGAAAGGGAATTAAATCTATTGAAATTAAAATATTGATATTTAAAAAACTGGGTTAATCAATGGCCTTTTGATTTCCTTGCATGGTTAGGCTTGATATGGAGTCGATTTCAGGTTCAACCAGTAGAACTAGCCAGTCCAGTTGGATTCTCATGACACTGCCAAAAGAGAGTGCAATGTGGCTACTTTTCTTTTTAATCCATCATTGAGTTCGTTTGAGAACGCGATTGAGAAGTATTTTTACATAAGTCTAGATAAATATATGAAGGAGATTATCTTATTTTAAGGAAAAACACTGTTGAACGTGCGTTTGAACTCTCCAGAAACTCAGCCAAACGGGGTCATTATTCTCTTTCTCTTTCGCTTATTTGAAAATCATGTTATGAATTTGCAACCCAAGAGTTCAATGAAGGCTCCAAGACGCAGAAAGCTCACGTCTTATCTTGGTACTTCTATTTCATCTTCCTTAATCGTATTCCAAGACCTTCGCGCATTATTGTGACCGCACAACAATGGCTCGAAGAAGACAATAGCTAAGAAACATAAGCAGCTGGACACCACTCCAATGGATATTCTTTTTCCGTCTTTCTTTTTTGAATTTTCCAAAACTCACTCATCATGAAACTGCAAAGAAACAGCTTCACGGCATTTTTTCCTTAAAAAAAATCAAATCTTTTAAAAGTCAGACAAACGTGGGGGATGTATGAAAGAATGCCACCATGATAGAATACGCATGAAATCTATTTTTATATTTTTTGTTTGATTGAGCTGTACCGGTGTATCCAATAAATTTATTTCTGTGAAATATTTATATATGAAGAGGAGATCGATCGATGTCCAAGTCCCCACAAGAAGCCTGAAATAACAAAGAAAGAGCCAGTGTAGAATAATAAGATCAATTGTGAGAAGACAACCATACGAGGTCAATATATTATGACCGAGCCAATGTCATTTTCATATCCAATAAAACAAACAAGCTTACTTCCTCAACAATGTATTTTTTTATTTTTGTCTCCTGAAATAATTATTATGTTAATATTACCTATCCCCACCATAAAATTTCCATCCCACTTGGAAAATGCTTGCCATGACCTGCCAGCTTTCTCATTTATCCTCTTCTCCTGCCCTTTGAAATATATCCTATATTCACCAAACAATCTTAGTTAACACTAACACCCTCCAATCTTTCTCTATCTTGAAAATCAAAAGCATGTTAACGCCGTTCAGGCTCTAAACCACTGCATTAACAGATTGACTTGTATGACGCACGGCCAAGTTTCATGCTCTATACCATTGGCCAATAGGGGAAGGAAAAGAAGAAAGTAGTGACATCACGTTTTAGGCTTCTCTATTATAAAAAAGCAAGGCTCTTTCTTCTGTTTTATAGACTTGATCATTCACATGCATAGCCCACAGCTAATTCATCTGTTACTAGAGTAACATGCCCTGCAAAACCTTTCTACTTGGCTGTTTCAAGGCCAAGAATAATAATGATAACCCATCATCCTCTGGTCCAACTCTAGTCTCCAGAAAGGCACCCTCTAGGAGACTGTCCCTCTCTGATTTGAGCAATGTATCTTCATTATCTATCATGAGTGATTTATCCAACTCTCTTCTCGGATCAAATCTCCATGTTTTTACCTTCGAGGAGCTTCAAGAGATCACTAACAACTTCAGCAGAAGCAGTGTTGTTGGAGAAGGTGGGTTCGGCAAGGTGTATAAAGGCTTCATTGATGACAAGCTTAGGCCTGGATTAAAACCTCAAGTTGTGGCAGTTAAGGTCTTAGACTTGGATGGGAAACAAGGCCATAGAGAGTGGTTGGTAAGCAGCATCATTATTCCTTTACATAAAATGGGTAATTGTAATGAATGAACAAAAAAAAATTAAGTGAGAATCTCCAAGTGAAACTCACAATCAGAGCACTGGCTCTGTTCTGCATTATGTCACACTATTCTCCAAGTGCTTTTCTAATCAGTTGATGAAATTTAATGAATAGGCAGAAGTAATATTTCTGGGGCAATTGAAGCATCCCAATCTGGTGAACCTGATTGGATATTGCTGTAAAGACGAGAACAGGCTACTGGTATACGAATACATGGAGAGGGGCAATTTAGAGGAAAAGCTTTTTAAAGGTAATTGGATTCATAATTCTCTCGTTTTGAGATCAATGAAGCAGAGAATAGTCTTCTGAACAGCGAAATCCTGATAAATGCAGGCTATTTAGCGGCCTTGCCGTGGTTAACAAGAATCAAAATAGCAATTGGGGCAGCAAAAGGTCTTGCTTTTCTTCACGAAGAAGAGAAACCAGTCATATACAGAGATGTTAAAGCCTCAAACATACTATTAGATGCCGTAAGTTCTTTCAGAGTCCCACTCAATATGAATCCCATCATTCATTCTACCGACAATCATAACTCAAACTGAGATATATAAATGTATTCAAATAATCAGGATTACAATGCTAAACTCTCTGATTTTGGGCTAGCAATAGACTGTCCAGACGAAGATCAAAGCCACATCACAACTCGAGTTATGGGTACCCATGGCTATGCTGCTCCTGAGTATATTATGACAGGTTTTTATTTGTTCCTCTTTAAGCAAAACCCCTTTTCTCATTTGCTGAAAACTAAAGATACATCGTCTTAAACATTCAAACTTTTTATCTCATTCAGGGCATTTAACAACAGTGAGCGATGTGTACAGCTATGGGGTGGTTCTCTTGGAGCTTCTTACAGGAAAGAGATCTGTGGACACGAATCGACCTTCGAGAGAGCAGGATTTGGTAGAATGGGCAAGACCACTTCTGAAAGATACCCAGAAACTCGAAAGAATAATGGATCCAAGGCTTGAGGGTCAATACTCCATTGAAGGAGCCAGAGAGGTGGCTGCTTTAGTTCGCCAATGTCTAAGTCATCAGTCAAAGACCCGGCCATCGATGCGCACCGTGGTCAAGTCATTAGAGTCTGTCATGAACCTAAACGACATTCCACTAGGCCACTTTATCTATGTCGTCCCTGTTGAGGGTGAAGTGGACGGTTGGGTAAAACGTAAGATTGAAAAAAGAGGAAAGAAAGAGGACAAAGAGGGGAAGGTCGAGACGAAGGAGAAGGGCCGACCGAGGAATCGGAGAACTCGAAGACGTAAACGACAGATCAAACCACTCGGGGATCGTGCCGTTTACTCTGATACGACATTGTATAAATCTCTCGGCACTAGTTTGTACAATCAAATCAGGGTAATTCATTGATGTTCAATCTTCTTTTGTTTTTGTTGTATAAGCAATAGATAGGTCATAGGGTGAATGATATATATATATATATCATGGAATAGGAAGGTATAGAAAATAAAAAAGGTGATAATAGTGTACAGTAAATGATTGTTTGTTTTATATAAATCGATAGTAATCAATGTAAAAATGGTTATCATAAACATACTATGTTTTTTTTATCCTCGTTACCAACTTATAATTCGAGGGTAAACTTTTTTTAACTTCCATATATTTTCATTTTTTTATTTTCAATTCAAGGGATAGGCTACAAGGATATTAAATTATAAGTGAGATTGAAGTCATGATTTCCATTTACACCTGGTCTGAAATTGCTTCCACTAGTTTAATTGCTACTTATATGTAACACAACCCACAGCTTTGGTTATACCAAAAGAATTTATAAAAAAGCTACTCACTCTGTTAATTATTATAAGAAATTTTACAAACCATTAGAAATAGTTAATGTGTTTATGTTAAAAATATATTTTAACAATTACAAAATTGTTTGACCCCATTACATAATTTGGTTAATTTCTTATAAAAGATAATCGATTGTATTTAATAAAATTTATATTTAAAAGGATTAAAATGTCTTAAGAATATAATAACTATGCGCATGAATTGGTTAAGAATTAATTCCTTACTAGTGAAGAGAAAATTGCACTTCTATGTCTTTCTTTCCTAAGAATTAAAATTTTTAGGAGTTTTGTGTAACATCCTGAGATATTATCCCTATTTAGCCGTATGTGGACATAGGATTTTGCCCTCTTAGGATCCTATAGTTACCCAAAAGGCACCTCAGATATCAAAAGCCACACCCTGACTACATGTGTGACCTTCACTTTGAACGGGTCTAACCGATGTGGGACTTTGATCGCACCCTACCTACTGCATCTCCCTTCCCTTTCACCCACTCCGGGATCCCTCAGGGTGTTAGATCCCTAGCAGCGTCTGGTGTGACATATTGGAACTTCCATTATTTTTTCTTTCTTTCTCAGTCTTCATAAACTATGGGGGAGCTTCTTCATTTTTGTTTCAAGAGTGGGTGTGATGTGGGCATAATTCAGAGACGTTAATGACCATTCCCACTGTGGCTTAGGGAAGAAGAAATCAATGGTTACAAATTAACAAAAGCACTTAGTTAGAAAGTCACAAAAAGTTGGGTTGAAAATAATGGCTATAATGAGTTAAATGTAAAAGACAGAAACGGGCCAAATCAGCCATTGACCTGTACCATTGACTTGTGACGTGTATGATCAAAATTGTAGCACCAAAATATTCTTCTTCTTTTATTTAAATGTCACATGGCTTTGGATCATATTTCTTCGAATCATATATTACTTACCCACCTTTTTCTTCATTCACATCACAATGTGGACGTACCATTTCGAGTTGAGGTGTTAGATAAACTTGCTTGGCCTTTACTTTTTATTTTGAGATCGACATTGATGTATTGGAAAGATTTTTAATGAAATGAAAATGAGTATGGAGGGGAAAAAATAATGTTTAGCTAGGCAAAAGTATGCATTTAATCTTTTTATGTAATTGAAATTTTATTTTCATCTCTTAATTTTATGAAGTTTTTTTTCCTGATTAGATAGAATATGTCAACATTGAAATTTTGAATAAAGCTTTAATAGAGAATATCAAGATTGAAATTTTAAGTAATTGACAAAATTTTGCATGAAGTTACGTGATTAAATGTACACGTTTGCCTTATGCTTAATATATGCTTGAAAATGGGAAAGAAAAGAAATATATTTTTAAGTAATGTTTGGTGCGACATAAATAAAAAATTAAAGAATGGATTAATCAAACCAAAATGACAAAAATAACGTTTTATTATTTCCTAGACAATGAAGATTGGAGTGAGCTGAGCTTCCATCACGCCAACAAAAATCTGACCTTCCAATTTTCTCCCAATTTCCTGAACCGATCGTACCCTCAGAACTAACATGCAAAAGAAAAAATAAAAAAAATGAAGAACGTATAACTAGAAAATGACAGCAATGCTTTTTTAAAAAGAAAAAAGAAAAATATTTATCTAATATTTTATATTTTTAGAGGATAAAGAAGTGGTTAATTTAATTTGGGTAGGTGTGTGTGTGTTGTTTTCATGGTTCACCAAACGCAACATTTGAAACAGTGTGGGGTTCATGAAAATCACTAGTGGCAATTCTAATATCACCCATTAAGAATCTCTAGGACAGCTGTTTTAATTAATTTGGTGGGATGTCACCAAACAACCAATCTACTTCAACTCTTTGGTTTGACTGATTATTAATATTACCTATAAATTAAAGTTAATTATCTTTTCTTAAAAAGGTTAAGGAAGTTAAAATACATTACATAAAAAGTATTTGTTTATTGTATTATTAACTCATATATCAGTTTATAAATTAAATAAATTAATTTTAATAAAAATGATAAATATAAATAATTTTAAATGATGTATTTAATTTCTTTATAAAAAGTCAATCTCTTATCAAATTAGTGGTTCATCGGGAGCTTTATTGTGCAATTGCTCCCTCAATTTCTTTCAGTGTGGTCAGTGAGTGTATTCCTCCAAAATTTATACAAGTGCGATTTATTAATCCAATTTAGATGCATTTTCGTTAATAATAATCCCATCAATTCATTCATTTCACAGTAAGAAAAAGAATAACGATCTCATTAATCAACCAATAATAAATGAATATTCGTTGGAATACGAGGTGAATATTTTCATTAATCCAGCAATTCACTCATTGAATCAGTAAGAAATACTTTCTTGAAAGCAATATTTTCATTGATAAACTCCTATTACACAATATAATGAGTTAAAGTAGACATTTAACATTTTAAATTTACATCAAGTTTTAATTGGATTCCTTAAATTTAAAAAGTGTACTCTCAATCCTTTAAAATTAACATCGTTAGTTTTACTTAACAGGAAATACTCTGTAATTAAATGGTGTTAAAATATATTTAAATATATTATTTAATATACTTATTTTTATATTTTAAAATTCAACTATATTTTATCAGTATTCAATAGTACAATCACAATTTAAATTTGTTAAGTCATCATTTGTCATTAAGTAAAACTAACGCCTTAAGAATAAATGACTAAAAGTGCATTTTTCAAACTTAAGGGATCAAACTGTAACTTGATGTAAATTTAAAAGACAAAACATATATTTTAACCTATTATATAACCATGTTGTTTTATTTTGTTTTTGTTATTTTATGGTCATGTTTTGGTAGTTAATGATGTTAGTGTAGTGGGTAAGAATCCAATTAAGAGAGTCTCCAAATCACTCAGAATTTAAGGTCAATTCTTTTTTAGAGTTTACAATGGTTTGTTTGGAACAACGTTTTCAAAAGTCAAACTCATGTTCAATAGTGTATTTTTACAAAATGAGATAATCTCATCCACATATTTATCTTGACTTGCGTAAAAGTACTTCTCTACCGTATTTTCAAACGGGCACAATATTTTTAATTAGCTTTTTCAGTAAGTGATTAATCAAATTTAAACTTGCGTTCTTTTTATTACTTCCCAAGGTGAAAATGCTTATTACCACTTCAACCAATATCTTATTGGTTGAGTACAAGAGATTAATCATTTTAAAGATAAAAGTTGCTTTCCTTGAAAGTAAATAGTTTCCATTAATATGGTATAGTAGTATACAATGTGTTATTGTATACAATATGGTATAATAGTTTCCATTAATATGGTGTTGCTATATCATTATAAAATTATATTTAAACTCGTCCATATAAAACACCTTTCACATACGTATTTCGTAAATTATAAATCAGATTAAAAAAGTAGCTTCTACTTTGAATCTAAATCGGTCCTTAAACTTTAAATTGAGCTTTGATGATTCACAAATCACAAGGTATTTATTTTCTTAATTCTGGTCTTTTCCGCTTAGGGTTTTTTTTTTTAAAATAAGTATAATAGTGTTAATAAAGATATAATAAACAACAATAATCCACTTGCTTACTGACAAGTAAGGCTGAACAAAAAAGATGGTCCATCGAATGACGAAAAAATTGGGTGGTAGGAGAAGTAGTAATAATAAAAATAATAATAATAGTCTGATTAAGACTTGAGCACTACTAATTGAATTTGAATCCTTTTCAAATCGTTGCTTTGATTAAATATTGATCACACATCATAATGAAATATCTGCTGGGACGAATCTAAATCTTGGCACATGAGTCTAAGTCGGTGACTGAATCGGATAAATTGAAAGGTAAAGGATCAGTGGGTTAAATTGAAATCAAATCAGGATTAGATCTATAAGGAATAAAAAAATAAAAAATAAGTCTCATTACACGCAGATACAATCACACCATCCAAAATTGAAAATTCTAAAAACTAAGTATTCAATCTAATAAAATATCAATATACATGTAATAATAAAATATTCCCTCTACAATAATTTAATCTTTAAACTAATAATTATCAACATTAAAATTAGCATCAACATCGTTTAAATCTGTTGATCCATCTGACTTTAAAACAGCTCCCTAGAAGTTTTTAGAAAAATAAAAGTCTATATATAGAAACTTGTAATAAACCATGATACATTGAAGTCATTGTATTACATCAAGATCGGTTGTACATTTACTCTAATCGTTTGAAGATTAACCAGATTTAGAATAACGAAAACTGCATTTGTACAGATTATTCTAATCTTTACCCTTATCAAGATGTGTCCATTGTACATTTGTGCTACATTTTAGAATAACGAAAACTACAGATTAACCAGACATGAAGTTGAAGAGACCAATATCTTGTCCTCAGTACGTATAATAACGAGACAAAAAAACTGCAAATCTCTAATCCCAACAGCCTTATATGGTGCTACACAAATTGCTAATCCTTCTAATCAAGCATCTTGTCCTCAGTAGGATTATAAAACAAGAAATCAAACAACAAATACCCTTTTCAATCAACAACAAAAATCAAACCACATCGTGAATAAGAACAGAGGAGGTTAAAACCATCGAGTGACTAAGAGCGGATAAGGTGAAGTTCAGAGGAAGAAAACGAAGGTCGGTGACAATGAAAATGGAGACCCAAGACGGCGACAGATGAAGCTCGGTGGAGCAGTGTCTCGGCAATGAAACTTTTAGGGCAAAAATCAAAGGGTGTGGCGTCGGGAGAAGGTAGAGGAGAAGAAGATTCCTGTGGAGAGGATAGTCCCCGGAGGAGGAAGTGGTGGAGCTGAAACGGCACGGTGGCGCAATAGACAGCATGACAGGGCAGAGATAGTGGGGACTGGGGAGTGATTTTAGATGGGACTGAGGGTCGTAGTAGGGGAGGGAATAGCTAATGCTTTTTTACGTTAAAAAATAAAAATAGACGCTGAAAATTAAAAAAAATGTTTCTGAACAGTTTGACCGGCAGTTCGATTGAGTTGACCCAGGTCAAAGACCGGTTAATTCAGGTTGGGCCAACCTAGAGTCAGATTGCAGGCCGAATGTGATTTTTGGCTAGGCTACCGGTTTCTTGGTTGACCCGTTTGGTTCAGTCCGGATTTCTGTACCATGAATTTAATACTTGTTACATTACACAAACTTAACTTTTATTTTTGTTATTTGTTACACAAAGTTAATTGATCCCTTATTTTTGAAGCTAAATTAAATTGCGTCGTGGTATTTATTAACAAGTTAACTCATAATTAATATTCAAAGAAAAAGAAATCAACGTAATATTCACGGTAGACACTAAAATACAAGACTTTGCTTATTTCCCGATCAATACAGCAAGCACTGCCGATGGATTAAATAAGAATTGGATTTTTTTCTTCTTAAACTAAGTAGTTATACAATACATATTATATTATTTTATTATTCAGAAATGTATTTTGAAGTAATTTATTATTTGATTCTTCTTTTATATCTTTTCATATTATTTTTTATATGCACGTAATTTCTAAAGACAAATGTGGACATACTCTTTTGGAGTCATAATTTAAACATCTGTCCACCACGTTGTGTGAGGTTGCCTCTTATTTCTAGTGGTTTAAATCATTTCAATTTTGAATGTGTATTGAATATTACCCTCTTCAATTGTGAATACAAATCTTGTTTGTAACGTAAATGCATTTTAAATGGAGTCTTTATTTAAGCATATGCATTCTTAAACTAAAGACAATTATATATGAGATATTGTTTGATACTAAATATAAACATTTTTATTAGTATGGATTCAAATATTGATTTGATCATCCTATCATCTAGCAATGCGTGGTGCCCATTGTGCTCTCATCTTTATATCTCAATTCTCAACTCGAACGTTTCTAAACTTCTATAATACAAAATTATCTACGTTTGGTATGAACATTGATAAAAAGATACATGGTGATAAATAAAAGGCAGAATTATTGAGATCTAATATAAATTTTCATTAACAATTTAGTAGTATGAAATTTGTTATCATTTTTATATCAAAACTTATTATTGCATGCTGTTAATTTATTTTAAAATTTTTTGATAATTACCTACTTCATTGGGAGCTTATTGTGATTATTCTTCTATGAATAAATTATTATATTTTGAATAATATATATCAAAAATAAAAATAAATATTTAAGTTCAAAGGAAACTAACTCTACTTCCAATTTTTGGTATAAGAGAAAATTATCTTTTTTTTGAGGAAATCTATAAAGATAAATGAATTACTTAATGTAATGAGTGCGCTGTTGAAAATTGTGAGAAAAAAATGAGTCACTCCTTTTTCCAATGAATAGCATAATCATGTTTTCCTCAAACTCATAGGATGAAGACGCGAAATCATTCTCAACCTTGGAATGAAGACACAAGTTGGGGTTCATTGGGAGCCGGTTTTAAAATTTAAATTTTATTTTAAAATCTAGATTTTCTCTAATATTTACATTTTTTCAAGATCTATATTTAAAATGTAGGTTTTGAAAAAACTATTTTCTTGTCAAATCACACTCTCTCATAATAAATTTTCTCTTTTCTCTTTTTTCTTTCTTTCACTTTTCTATTTACTTTTTACTTCGGAATTGATAAAAGTTATCATCACCATAACTTCCCAAACACAATCACATTTTCAAAACCTAAATTTTGATTTGAAATACGTAAAAATTATTCTCTAAAACCTGAGTTTTACCTTAAACTTTGTAAAAGTTAATTTCCACATAACTCCCAAACTCAAATAAGCTCTTAGTTGTATTAGAATATTGCATACCCACACACACCTATATTATGTGCATGGTTAATTGACAAGTATTTCTAGTTACTTAGTATCAAAATGAATCTATGGAGAGCGTCAAATAAAGATAAATGTGAGCTAGTCTAAGTTTGGAAGTGGGGTTGGAGAAGTTACAAGCACACTCAGGGATCGTAATTCTAATTAACCAAAGTGATTCTAAAAAAAAAAGAAAGTTGAAATTATTTGGGCCATGTGGGCCGCCCCAGGCTATGTCGAAGGGAAGTACCAAAAACTTAACTTGGCCCAAACATGGGGGAGGACGGCACTGTTTTTATTTTGGTCGAAGGACATGCACTATTATTTAAGAAATAACACTTTATATGTAATGTTACAAAAAGAAATCTACAGGTACCAAATATATATATATGTGTGACGAAAATTATATATCCTATGCATTACGTGACTATATATATGGGGAAAATAATAGTGCCTAAACCATTGACGCTAGTGATGAGCTTCTTAAATTCATCAGCACATCATTAAGAGTACTCAAGCTTTATTTTAGTTGCTTATACCTAACCACTAGATGTAAAGATCATGAGATGAAAGCCAAGGTTTAACAACAGCTTCAAGTGGTTGTTTTCTGACGCTAGTAAGCCTGTAAATTTCCTCCATGTTCAGGTCCACCCCTTTCATATCATCCGGCAAGCTCCATGAAAAGCCATGCACCAAATTGGCCAAGCTTACCTGAACAACCTTCAGACCAAAGAGGATAACCAGGACAGATTCTTCTTCCAGCCCCAAATGGCAATAACCCAAAGTGATGTCCTATCACATCAATATCATTACCTATGAACCTCTCTGGATAAAACTCACTGGAACTGTCCCAAATTGCAGGGTCCCTCCCGATGGACCACACATTATTGACGATCACTTGGGAATCTTTTGGGATGTCAAACCCTAGAACTTTGGAGTCGCCGTCTATGGAGGACGTGGTCGGAGGCAACACGGGGGCTGCAGGGTGAAATCTCATTGTTTCTCTGCAAATGGCTTCAATATAAGGCAAGTTCACTATGTCCTTCTCTTCCACCCACCTGTCTGTTCCGATCACTCTGTCTAACTCTTCTGTGGCCTTCTTTATGTTTCTGGGTTTTTCAACAGCTCGGACATCGCCCATTCTACAGTTACACTTGAGGTATCTATCCCGGCTATCAAAAGGCCCTGAGAAGTACATACAAAGCATGGCATATTAACTTACTGGTATGTATATATATTCTCTTCTGCAGGGAGAACGTTTATTTTGGTGCTATAAGTTATATTATTGAATTTACCATGTGAATATGAATGAATAATTTAATTTTATCTTTCATTTATCACTAGGTAGACTTTGTTTATGGGATACAAACATGATAAACTTAAAAAGTCATTAAAGTTTACTAAAAAAATTGATGCGATTTAATTTTTTTTTGTTTTAATGAAACATGATAGAAGTGATTTAAAATATACATAGATTATAACATAATTTTGTTCGTCTGAATATTTCGCTTCCTTTTTCTTAATTATTGCCTGCATATTGATGAGTTTAACCTTAAATCCCCCTCGCTACAATTAAACATATTTGAAGTGGGTTACTAAAATTTGATTTAAACTATACAAAGCATTAATTATTTATATGGACAAAATTGGTAAATGAGCACGACTAGAAGGTAAGGTTGCGATTATGGTACACATCTAAGTGATAAGCTTTCCCTAATATATACTTGCCAATGAAACTTTTCAAAGGGTGCCTTAAAATAGGAATAAGAGGGAGTATATGATACCTGAGTTAATGCTTTGACACTTTGCCTTTGAAGCTTGATCTCAAGAGTGGGGTCTTGAGCAAGCTGCAAAAGAACATCCACCATGTCTGTGGCCACAAAATCGTCAACCCTCTTCTTCTTTCTTCGTGTTCATCCAACACATGTTCCAAAAACCTACCAAACTTCACACTAAACTCCTTCATTCTCTTTGTATAGCCCTGCAAGTCCAAAAAATTGAGCCAAGGGATCAGATCCCTAATATTCGCTATCGTATTCAGCAAGAAAAACTCATCCACCAGATCCCTGAACTCTTCCCAACTCATAAAGCCACCATCATCGTTCTCCACTCCCCAGAACCATGCGACTTATAATATGCACGTTTAAAGCATAAAGGTAATATTTCAGCAGTACTGGTTTACCCGAAGAAATGAACAGTTCCTTCAAGATGCTTCTCATATCTTCCTTTCTGATAAACTCGCTGGATTCTATGCTTTTCTGAGAGAATAGTTGTGTGAAGCATATCTTGCGTGCTTGGCGCCGGTATGGGCCGTAGGGGGCCCAGAGCACATCGGAGTAATTGTAGGCTGTGAACTTTCCGGCGTTGTTTTTTGGTCGCGACGAGAAGGTGTTGCCGTGGGTTTTGAGGAAAGCTTTAGCTGCGTCGGCCGAGGATACGACGACGAAGTCCTTGAAGCCTAACTTGAGATGCATGATGGGTCCATAGTTTTGGGAGAGTTCATGTATGGAGTGGTTAGGAAGAGGGCCTATGAGGCTGAGGTTTCCGATGAGAAGCCATGGTTTTGGACCCGGCGACAGGTTATATCGGCAGCGACGGAGGAGACGGCTGAGGAGGAGGAGGAAGAGGATGGTGGTAAAGATGGCTGGCCATGATGCCAACTTCATTTCCATCAGTCATTGGGGTTTTGTGATGGCAAGTGTCCGCAAGGTAGAGAAACAGAGAGAGGCATTTATATATTGAGAGGGAACGATAAGAGTCCTAATATCCATCACAAGATTAGTACTAAAGATAATCCAACAAGAAGTTAAATTAAAGTAAATGATAATACTCAAATCAATTTTATTAATAAATTATGAGACCTGATTACATGCACCGTGATTGATGATCAAGTATAATGAAAAACACATTTAAAACTTGTCTTCCCATATTATTAATTTTCGCAACTTGGAGAGAGAGAGAGAGAGACGCACACATAACGCCAAACACAAAAAATTAAATGAGGACACTGAAATCACACAGACCACCCCACTCGAAACAGTATTTCAGTTTAATTATTGCTAGTGCTTGCCAGTTACCACTCCAACATCCCAAACAGTTTAATCCTATTACTGACAAGAAAATCACGTTTAAAACTTGTACAACGGGCTTGTTTGGTAAGTCCATTGGGAGAACGGACACAGATTTCGAGGTAAATATGTGAGATGAATTTTGTCTCGGTAAGCGCAGGAATAGCTTTTGGATGCCCAAACGGGCTATCCAAACAAGCCTACATTTACCGACAACAACGATCATTAAGAAATTTATTTTAATTTTATATGTAAGATGACAATTACTTTGGGGAAGATCCCTATGAAATTCAGCCGAAATATACAAATACTAATTTAGATCTACATTTGATCAAATCATTAATAAGACTATAGGCTTTATTATGAATCTTTGAATGTTGCTAAAAGTATATAATAGCACCTCTATAATTTAAAATGAAAATTGAAGGTAAGTGTACACCTATTTTTTAATTACAATCTCAATGTACACACTTAGTTGAATCTTGGGATCTCAGCTTCTAACTAGTTTTTTGAGATTGTTTGGATGTGAGGTTGAAAATAGTTTTTACAGATTCCGAGGTAAAACCTAGGTTTTGGAGAATAGGTTTTGGAAAATAGCTTTTACAGATTACAAGGTAAAACCTAGGTTTTGAAAAGTGATTTATGTTTGGGAAGTTATTAGCTTTTACAGATTACGAGGAAAAAAAGTGGGTAGGAAAGAGGAAAGAGAAAGAAAGAAAAAGAAGGAAAGATGAAAGGGGGGAAAAGTAGGAAAGAGAAAATGTAGGTTTCTGGTTTCAAACTGAGGTTTTGTAACCAAAATAGCTTTTGGGAAAAAAAATTTTGCTTAGACAAAACCTCGATTTTAAGGTAAAACCTAGGTTTTGAAACCAAACCTAGGTTCTAGAATTGGTTTCCAAACAAGCCCAACTTTCAATAGTACTGAAAGTATGTTTTGACAAGTTCTTTTATAACCCAAAATTCTAAATTGCTATTTTATTATGAATTTTAGCAAAAATTTTGTTTTGGATGAAAATTTGTAGATTACTATTTTAATTTTTTTTTTCTATTTCGTTTTTTAAACTTTTTACTAATTTATTCAGTTTTTATTTATGTTTAATATACAAGCAAGGGATAAATCATATGAATAGCTTATTACCACTCCAACATCCCAAACAGTTTAATCCTATTACTGACAAGAAAATCACGTTTAAAACTTGTACAACATTTACCGACAACAACGATCATTAAGAAATTTATTTTAATTTTATATCTAAGATGACAATTACTTTGGGGAAGATCCCTATGAAATTCAGCCGAAATATACAAATACTAATTTAGATCTACATTTGATCAAATCATTAATAAGACTATAGGCTTTATTAGGAATCTTTGAATGTTGCTAAAAGTATATAATACCACCTCTATAATTTAAAATGAAAATTGAAGGTAAGTGTATACCTATTTTTTAATTACAATCTCAATGTACACACTTAGTTGAATCTTGGGATCTCAGCTTCTAACTAGTTTTTTGTCGACTTTCAACAGTACTGAAAGTATGTTTTGACAAGTTCTTTTATAGCCCAAAATTTTAAATTGCTATTTTATTATGAATTTTAGCAAAAATTTTGTTTTGGATGAAAATTTGTAGATTACTATTTTAATTTTTTTTTGCTATTTCGTTTTTTAAACTTTTTTTTAATTTATTCAGTTTTTGTTTATGTTTAATATACAAGCAAGGGATAAATCATATGAATAGCTTATTAATTAGAATGCCGATGAGGAATATTGCCTCATGCCCACATACATGTCCTAAGCAAATTAAAAATAAGAAATAAAGGTAAGGCATAGAGTAAGAAGAAAATGTTTTAATTTGTTGAAAAAGCCAGTAAGAAGAAAGGAGGTCAAACCAAAAAAGAGAGAGAAAAAATAAAAGGGTATATAGATGCAATCACAAAATTCAAAAATCTCAAATAAGATTGTTAGACCTTATTAAGAGTTCAATAAAAGTAGAGACTAAATTAATATTTGTATATCTCAACTGGGTTTATACAGGTTGCTCGTATCAATGTATGTGTACAGAGAATAGCACAGTATTTAATATAAATAAGTAAACAAATAGATAATTTGGGAAAATCAATGCATATTTTTTTATTAAAAGAGATAACTTGACTGATTTTATTAAGGAACGTAAATCAATTATCTAATCATTCTATCATAGAGGCCAAGAATATAACCTAAATCCCTTCAAACTTGCAACTTTCATTCTACTATGATCTCCAAGACGCATTAATATTCGAAATTCCATCAAAAGAATGTTGACATTTGGTGCGATTAGTGTTGAACAGGATTAATTACCTCTTACAGAAGCAGCGCTGTGTGAGAAAGAAATATATAATAATTGGCTTTGAGTAGTGATGAGCTTCCAGCATGCATGGATGCGCTCGGTTGTCTTCTTGAATGATGTCCACAGAACTGATATTTTGCATGTTTGGGAATCCCGCTTTCCCAACGTGCACGTAAGTTAAGATAAAAAATATTTTGAATTCCATCAAAAGCATTTCAGAATCCGTAAAAAGTATATCGAAATCCGTAAAAGTATCTTGAAATTCATATATAAAATCATATCGGAATCCATAAACTCCTTTCCTCCAACGGATTCCCAAACATACACATTGGGATTGTTTGGAACAATGTTTCTAAAAGCCAAACGCATGTTCAACAGTGTTTTTTCGTAAAATGAGATAATCTTCTCACATATTTATCTCGGCTTGCGTAAAAGTACTCGTCTACCTGGAACATTGGGTCCGTTTGGGAAAGCGGTAAAAAAGTGCTTTTTCGCAAGTCGAGGTAAATATATGGAAGAGATTGTCTCGTTTTACAGAAAAACACTGTTGAACGTACTTTTGGATGTGAGTTAAGTCCATTGTCTTCGTCCATGGGATGCGGCGGTAGAGACAAACATGCATGTACGTGGTCGCAAACTTTTCTTTCCATTCCATTCTTTTCCCTTACCTTCCTTTCCATCAACATCTATATTCTCCCTCACACCCCATCTCATCGCACTAGGTTTTCTTCTTTTTGTGGTAAAAAATTAGATTATTTTTTTGGCCAAACAATAGCTATGATGATGAAGAATTTGCCGAATATGTACGTAGAGGCAGCATATATCCATACAGATATATACACTTAAAATAAAATTTCAACTTTAACTTTCAACGGACAAGGAAAATGTTGCCGTGGAAATGCCCCTTATTTCTATTGGTTTAAACATGGTATGGGAAATCGGACCGGCCGGTTCAGATTGGAAACCGTCGAACCGACCGGAAAGCCGGTCCGATTTGGTAATTGACCCCGGGTCAGTTCAACCTGGGTCAAACCGGAGTGAACCGGATCGAACTGGGATGAACCCGGTTAACTCGCAGGGTTCGACAAGTCAGCCGGTTCTTTTTTATAATGCATTAAGGGGGAAACGACGACGTTTCATCCCTTCAAAAATAGGAAAAAAAAAGCCAAAACAATTATGTTACTGACTTTTGATCGCTTCTCCTCTCGCCGGCTACCGTATTTCGATCGCTTCTCCTCTCGCCGGAGACCTCTTCCTTTTTCTTCTTCGTTGATGCTTCATTTCTGTCATGTTGCATCTTCATTTCGCGCTCAATCTCTTTCGTCGTTCATCGCTGCTTCGTTTTGACCTCTACTGATTCAAGCGGTCTCTAGTCGTCTCAAGACCCAATCAAAAATTACCTAAAACTAATTCAATATAGTGCACTAACCCTAGGATCGTTCTCTTATCAAGGAGCCTTTGTTTTAATTCCCTAAGTTAAACTAAGTGCTAAGGAAAATGTTTAAATTGAGGGGTTTTTATAAAATGATTTTCTAAACTAATCAAATGCAAAATAGATTTAAACTAAATGAATTGTTTTAGATTTTCAAGAATAGTGAATGCTCTTGGTGATAGAGATGTGACCATCCTCGCTCAAAAATAATTGTGGGAGTTATAAATTCATTAAACCTTTAATAAAACCTCAAGATAACACTCAAGTTCAATATTCTCAATCGATAATAGCCCCTACGAACATAGCTAACTATTACTTATTGAGGTATTGTTAAAAACCGTTTAATGCACAATTAAAATCGGAATAATGCAAAATGAGTCTTCTAATAATGAAATGCTAAACAGCCATTCCAAAACACCAAATAATTATATTAATTAGACAATAACACGCTAATTAACATAATTAAATTAATGCTATTAAGAAATTAAAAACCAATATTTGTTTCATAATGCATAATCCAAATTAATTGTGAAAATCAATCCAAACAAAGACAAATAAACATCCATCTCAGTTTTAAAATTATATACAATCATCCCTATAACTAGGAAATCCAAATACATAATTTTAAACTAATGGAATGATAGAAAAACTCCCCTATGTAAATCAGTGAGCTCTGATCAAAAACTCCATCACAAATAGGCAAAGTAATTAGCCACGCATTGCTTCGAAGTTAGCACCAACGAACTCCACATGCACAGCCATATTAGAAATCAGGAAAAGGACAAAAGAAATCTGGAACGAAGAGGTGATTCTGAATGAAGCACAGCGGCGCTCCTCCCTCTCGCGATCTCGTCGTGCGTTGGTGCGGC
>JANTPZ010143722.1:0-20957 GCA_025593235.1 Vachellia pachyceras | reverse complement strand
AAAGCTACGATTCTTCAAAGATCAAATCAGTAAAGTTGGTCTTCCAAGAATCCAAATCTAAATCACTGAACAATGATTGTATTGTTTGGAGCTTTTAATGCTTATATGTATTTTTTCAACTTTGAGACTTTTATCAAATATTAGAGTGTATTATGGTTAAAGATACAATGTACTTGATATTACTATTTAAAATTTGTTTTTTGAGTCAATTTTGATTAAACAGGTTTTGTTTATAAAATATTTTTGTAAATATGTATTTGATTTATATTTAAAATTAGTGATAGATTTAGCGATAAAATTGTCGAATATAGTGATGCTAAATACACATAATTGCCCATTTAGTGATTGAATATAACGCATTTAGCGACGGAAAAATAAGATATATTATTCTAATTATCAAGGGAAAAAGGAAATTTAGCGACTTTTAATTAGCGACGGAAAAGGGAAATTTAGCGACGGAATTAGCGAGGAAAAAGGGAAATTTAGTGACGGAAAAGTAAGGCACAAATATTCTAATTAGTGATGGAATTAGTGAGGGAAAAGGGAAATTTAGCGATGGAAAATGGAAATTTAGCGACGGAATTAGCGAGGGAAAAGAAAATTTAGCGGCGGAATTAGTGACGGAAAGTTCCCTCGCTAAATCCGTCGCTAATTTAGCGAAGGAGAATTTCCGTCGCTAATTCCCTCGCTAATTAGCAACGAATTTAGCGACGGAATTGTCCATCGCTAAATTAGCGACGGAAATTTCCCTCGCTAAATTCATTGCTAATTAGCGACGGAAAAATCCGTCGCTAATTTCGTTGCTAAATTTAACAATTCCGTCGCTAAATTTAGCGACCCTTGTTTTAGCGACGGATTTTTTTCATCGCTAAATCTGCTTTTTCCGTTGCTAAAACTGATTTTTCTAGTAGTGGAATACCGGTAGGATTTTCTTATTGAAATCTTGGATTTTAATTTTAAACCTTATTTAATATTCCTTCATGATTATTTGAAATTCAATCAAAATTTATTTTAATTTAATAGAAGCTTTGTAAGTATGTAGGCTTTAAAGCCTATTAAAAACTTACATACAATAAGTATATTAGGTTTAAAGCCTACTTTGAGATCTTTCTAAAGATGTATGATAATAGGCTTTAAGCCTACTTTGAAACATTTTTTTGAGAATGTAGACCTCTAAAAAGGCTTTAAGCCTTAACAGGCCTTTTGAAGGCTCAAGTTTGAGTCTAAAAAAAAGTTTGTATTCAGACTCAAGCTTAGGCTTAAGCTTAATATTTTCATTACAGGTTTACACCTATTTAACTAAAGCCTAACCTATTTACATGCCTAGTTGGCCAATTATTCTTCTTAGAGTTGAGTTTTGTTGAGTCAAAATATTTTGGCATAGTGGTACGTCATTTTTTGTTTTGTCATGCGATGACGGGAAAACTTCGTGACATATTTTGGTTTTTTATTACCGGATGAATTTGGATATGCACGAGTTTTTATGTTTATACTGGATGGTGGGCCTCCTATGTTGTTGGTGAAAATAATAATATCGTGCATGAAAGGTGATAAATGAATTGCATTATTTTTGGAGAAAATTGGGGATATATCCTCCATTGTTGCATTAATTATAGAATGGGACATGCCCATTGCAAGTGAAGAATAATGGCCATTGATAAGTTAATGGTGCAGATCGTATGCGTCGATGTAAGGAAAGAAACAAGCGCGCGACATGAGAAGGGCAATAGGATTATGGGAAGTGTGATTACGATGAGAACGACCATTTTTAAACTGATGATTTTGCCTTTTGGTACATCACGAGGCCAGTGGATGAGGTGATATTGGCCACTAACGTTGAGAAATCATGTTTACTTAAATTAAAATAAAATTTTTATCATATGTTTACTTTATAAATCGTAAATCATATTTAAAAGGTATGTTGACCGAGAATCCAACCTAACACATTTACTTTCCTATTTCAACAAAAGTGATCTGGCTTGCTTGTCAAGGCCCCACTTCCCACGTAATCAAGTATCAAAATCACGTAATGTGTTGACTGCACTTAAGCCACCCCTTTGATTAATGTATCATTAGGGAGATAACAACAATTATATACTATTTAGCCATATTCAAAAGAAAAAGAATAAATGAATGCGGCGGTTAATGATTAATTAGCCTTTTAATTTATACAAGAGAGATCAGAACATGCATGCTCGTGATTTTTTGGAAAATCATCTGATGATGAGATACAAAACCAAGTTCTTAAATCTATTATCTCCAGTACTCAAATAAGAGCTAGTTAAAAATTAAATTTAATTTCAAATATAAGATCAAGATTGACCATGTCCCTTAAATTTATAATATTTTCTATAAAGTACTACTCCTGTTGAACTAGTTGATTTTTTTTATATAGATTAAATAATCAAATTAACTAATTTATCTATCATTTTTTCTAAATTAATTTATTTGATTTGTAAATTAATATATAATATACTGATACATATAAATATTTCAAAATGTATATTATAATTAAGTGATTTATTTAGCTATTTTTATTATCCAAAAAGTCAATTGACTTTTATGTAAAAGAATGAGGTAATATCTTATTACAATTGACCATATTCCATACACATTAAGGAATTTATAGTTTTGATGAAATAAGATACTTTAAGAAATACAATACATGTCATAAATAACTGACTTAACTATTTTTATTAATTAATAAATATAATACTAGTTTTGATTAAATTAGTTAACTGCTTATATTAAAATTTGGATGGAAGTAGCAGCATTAAATTTTTAGTGCTTGTTTGGGAACACCGTTTCTCAAACGATACACGTAAGCCGAGACAAAACAAATTTAAAATCTGTAAAAATCATCTTAAAATCCATAAAAACCATTTTGAAATCCACAAAATACCTAGGAATCTGTAAATTCATTTCTCCCAACGGAATTCTCAAAGAGTATCAAATGGAGTCAAGAACGGGTTGTTTTATAAATACAATACTAGTTGGATAATTGGTACGTTTGGGAAAGCGGTAGAGAAGTACTTTTCCGTAAGCGGAGGTAAATATGTGGAGAAGATTATCTCATTTTACAAAAAAATACTGTTAAATGTACTTTTGGATGAGAGTTAAATGTTTCCAAACAAGCACAATTTCATGCAGGCAGCGAAAATAGTGCGGCACGTCAACGTACTGGGATGGAGTTATGGAAATGGATTGGAAAATGTCAACATCAAAAGATAACCAATCAACACAGCACAACAAAAAGCACCCTTTAATTGATTTAGTCCCCAAATTTTAAATAGATGCCACTCAATTCCCATAGTTTAATCTTTTAAAATATCAATCTTTGCAATTCAGAAAATAAAGTTATACATGTATAAAGATTATATACTTGAGTGTTGAGTGGTTAAAATTTTAGGAATTGAATTGTAGTCAATTAAAATTCATAACTGAGTTAGACCTACAATGATAAATTTGCACTGCATTACAACCAATTTAAAGCATTAATGAAAAATATTAATTTTTCAGTTAATACAACGATAAGCATGAACTATTGGCGACAACGCGTTCAGGCAGTTTCCATTAAGTTTCCTCTCCATGGTTGCTCTGAACAACGCGTACAGGAGAAATTAAATTAATACTATGAAATCATCAAATCCAGTCCCGATAATGAATTGGGACTAATGATTTGATTATTTCATAGTATTGATTTCTCCTCCATGGGACCTACCTGTAATCTCCCTTCCTGACATGCTTCCAACCCTGTTAAATTAAGTCGATCTTTCCTTCAGATGGTCATGACAGACGCAGTCACGATAATGAAGGCTCTATCTCTACTATAAATAAAGTCGAACTCCCCGATCGACTCAGAGCTTTAATATTAGAAATGTAGTGGATCGTAGTAATATTCATCCCCCCCCCCTATTGCTCTAAGATTCTAATATTGTCTCTCTAGATTTCACTTCAGTGTCTCTTCCCGGCCACACTTGGTACATCCTTTCTTATGGAAGCTGACTTTGAGTCGAACCTTCCTCATCATATGCTTCAATCTCGTGGTGGGCCCTCCTTCAGACTACTCCACGGTCCTACCATCCAGAGCCCACCAACTTTAATTTTCTCATCATCTACTTCAATAATTCACCACTCCCTCATCATGACATGTTCCGAACTCAAAGCTCAAAAGGAAGGTGGACGACGACATCTCTCATATGCTTTAAGATTATACTGTGTGTAAGTGCGCGCGCGATCGAGAGGTTCATATATATCTACTAGATAGAGACTATAGAAATCGAACAAACTTGCCAAAGCCTAAAACATTTTATCCTTTAATACTTTCTTTCGTAACTCCAGTGAGAAAAGAAGCAAAAGGTGGAAAACTGCTGCCTTTTCTGATCTGCTGCGAGCATATCCCCCCTTGTCCCTTGCAACTTTTATGGTTTAGTTATTTGGTTCTTTTGGATTTGTTCAACTTCTATTACGACCCAAACTTTATTAAGTGCTACACCAATATAAATATATAATTCAATTTTATCTTGTTGCATTAGTGCAGTTCGTACAGGAAGAAACTCCACACTTTAATTACGTTTCCGATTAACAGTTAGTGGAGTCACTTGAAGATTAATTGTTCAGTTGTAACTATGTTAGTTGTTTAGTTATGAAACTGTAACTAATTGTAACTGTTTAGTTAGGATATAGCCGTTGCAACCCATTATGGTTAGCTAATCTGTCTCAGCTTTGTATATATAGCACACTGTACAGGATCAGATTATTCATTCAATGAGAATTGCTTTCATCTCAGCTTCTCTTCTGATATCAAACATGTCTTGGTATCATAGCAGCATCTAATACACTCTCTCTCTCTCTTATCTCTCTTTTCACTCTTTTATCCGCTGTACACTCCTCCTTTCCCTCACTTTTCACCTCTTTATCCTACTTTCCTCTTTTATCTCTTTTAACCATTGGATATTAGCCTAACTTTACTCCAGTTTCTGCTTCTTCGCAATTCGCTTCATCTGTCACTTGTTTCATTCATTTGCATCGTATGGCCACCGACGATTCCAGAAGTTCTTCCTCCGTAACACAGATAGATCCTTGCCAACATCTAGTTAGCCCATACTTTATGCATCCTAACGAGAATCCTTCACTGATGCTGGTGACACACCCATAGACCGGCAAAAACTATTACCACTGGGCACGTGCGATGATGATCGCTTTGATGAGCAAGAACAAGCATCAATTTGTTGATGGTTATTTGAAGATTCCTACCGTTAATGATCCTCTGTTTTCAGTATGGCAGAGGTGCAAACTATGGTTCTCGCCTGGCTTTTCCGATTTATCTGGCTCAACCAAGCGGTAGACGTTTGGAACGACCTTAGGGAGATATTCAGTCAAGGTGACGCATTCCACGTTGCAGAATTGCAGGATGAGCTTTTCCAGATTCAACAAGGTGACCTCTCTGTGTCTGAGTACTTCACTAAGATCAAGATCAAAAATACTATTGGATGAATTGCTAAATTTTCATCCAATTGCTAGCTGCTCTTGTTCATCTAAAGAATATTTTCACCAAGACTATGTTATACTTTTTTTTGAAAGGACTTAATGACAGATTCACCAACGTACGCTCTCAAATCTTGTTAATGGAGCCTCTCCCTTCCATTAATAAGGCATTCTTACTTGTCCTTCAACAAGAACGTGATCTCACAAGAACAACAGAAGCAAAGGTTTATTTTACTCGTACGGACTCTACTTCAAAGTCAATGCATATGTCCAAGCCCAATGCCAATGCCAGCAACAAGATGTGTACCTACTGTGGAAAGCCAAGACACATAATTGAAACATGCTACAAGAAACATGGCTATCCTCTTGGATACAGAAAGAGCAGCAAAGCTTTGGTGAACAATGCGGTAACTTCTCCTAATACTTCAGCTGGTGTTTTGTCTTCAATGCCCTCTATTGGTAATCAACCTATCAGTCAAGGTCAATATGATCAATTACTTACTCTATTACAATTTCAAACTATTGTTACTCCTGGATTACAAACCCACACTCCTGCTCCAAAAGTTGATGATCATCCCTGTGTTAATAAACTCTCTGCACTTACCTTATTTCCCAATACCAAATCACCAGGTCTGTGTGCCACCTTAACATTTGATTCTTCTAGTTGTTGGATTATTGACAGTTAAGCAACTATTCATGTTTGTCATTCCTTACATATATTCACGTCATATACACAAATTCCTCCTATTAGAGTTAATTTGCTGAATAATACTTCAATTGTCACCAGCATCTCTGGTAATGTCAAACAATCAACATATCAACATTTCCAATGTCCTTTATGTACTAGAATTCCAATTCAATATCATCTCTGTCTCTCAAATTACAAAAGAAATCTCATGTTGTCATCTTTTCTCCTTCACACTATTTTGTACATGTTATGAAGACATGGAGAACGATTGGTACAGCTGAAATTTATCAAGGATTGTTCAAGGTGCATAGTCACTTACCTATGAAAGCTAACGTCAGTTCAGTTTCTATTTCCCAGACTTCCCCCTTTGATTTATGGCATTTTCGCCTTGGCCATCTGTCATCAAATGTTTTAAACATTTTAAAACAACAATTTTCATTCATTTCCTGTAACTCATCTGGTGCATGTGATGTATGCCATTTCGCAAGACAGAAGAAACTTTCATTTCCTATCAGTAAATCTAAAACGACTTGTTGCCTTCAATTATTACATGCTGACATTTGGGGCCCTATCAACTTAGTTCCATACATGGTCATCGCTATTTTTTTAACAGTTGTGGATAATTTTACACGATACACTTGGGTTTGTTTTTTGAAAACAAAGTATGAGGCACGTACTTCTTTACAAAATCTTATAATTTTCTTGGAAAAGCAATTTAACAACATTGTTAAGACTATCGGAACTGATAATGGAATTGAATTTCAAATGACCTCCTTTCATTCTTCCAAAGGCATCCTTCATCAAACATCTTGTGTAGAGACCCCAAAATAAAACAGTGTTGTAGAACAAAAACACCAACATATTTTACAAGTAGCTCGCTTATTGATGTTTCAATCACATTTGCCTTTATCATATTGGAATTATGCAGTTTCTCATGCCACTTATATCATTAATAGGCTCCCAACACCTGTTTTAAACAATGTTACCCCATTTCAAATTTTGCACAACATTGCACCTGATTACACACAATTTAAGGTTTTTGGATCATTATGTTTCGCTTGCACATCATCAGCACATAGAACTAAATTTGACTCTAGATCCCATAAATGTGTCTTCCTTGGATATAATCATATAAGCATGGCACCAAAGTGTACATTCTTCTTGATGTCAACACCTATCACATCTTCATTTCCAGACATGCACATTCTATAAATCCATTTTTCCCTATTCAACCTACTCTCCTCCTTCTCCTAATATTTTTATCCCCAACACCATTGACTATCCTGACTTTGACAACTTCTTACCTAATATTGTTTCTGTTCTTAGCCCCACTACCTCACCACACATACCTCTTGACTCTTCTATATTTGATTCTCCTTCTACAACTACTTCTCCTGGCCCCTCAAATTCTCCCATTCCTCCTTTGGCCCCCCAAACACATCCGCATATCTGTTGTTCTGCTAGACTGCATCAAAGGCCTACATATCTAAGTGACTATCATTGTTTTTAAGTCACATCAGCACAATTTGAATCCATGTCTGATTCCTACAAATATCCCCTCTCATTTGTCTTATCCTATGGTAAGCTCTCTCCTTCCTACAAACACTTCATTTGTTCCATTTCCATCCCCCTTGAACCTAGAAATTACCGTGAAGCCAGTAAATATCCTGAGTGGCAGCAAGCTATGCAAGCTGAAATTACAGCTTTAGAGCAAAACAACACCTGGACTTTGATTGACCTTCCTATTGGAAAATCTCCTATTGGATGTAAATGGGTGTTTATGACAAAATTTCGTGCTGATGGTACTTCGGAAATATACAAAGCTCTGTTGGTAGCAAAAGGGTATACACAAATTGAAAGGATGGATTATTTTGACACTTTCTCTCCTGTTGCAAAAATGACTACTGTTCGTATTCTGCTTGCTGTAGCTGCTTCATCTAATTGGCATCTTGAGTAACTTGATGTCAACAATACATTCTTACATGGGGATCTCAATGAGGAAGTCTATATGTCACTCTCTCTACGCTTTCCCAATACTAATCCCAACCTGGTTTGTAAGCTGCAAAAATCTCTTTATGGCTTAAAACAAGGCTCACGACATTTGTTTGCCAAACTCTCCCCTGCTTTGCTCTCCACTGGTTATGTCCAATCCAAGTCTGACTATTCTTTATTTACAAAGCATCATGGTGAATCCTTTACTGCTCTTTTAGTATATATGGATGATATTATTCTTGCTGGCAATAATTTAAGGGAGATCAATCACATCAAATCCTTTCTTGATATTGCATTTAAAATTATGGATCTTGGTCGCTTAAATTTTTTCTTGGAGTTGAAATTGCTAGGTCTTCTACTGGTATATCTCTCAATCAGCACAAATTTACCCTGGAAATTCTTCAAGATGCAGGTTACTTGGGTTGCAAGCCCCTCTCAACACTCATGGCTAGCCATACCAGACTATCCCAAGATACTGGTACTATGCTCATTGATGTTGCATCGTATAGAAGGTTAGTTGGCAGATTGCTTTACCTCATCACTACACGACCAGACATTTCTTATGTGGTCCAACAACTTTGCCGATTCACTAACACTCCTACCATTGTACATTACCAAGCTGCTCTAAGAGCTTTAAGATACATCCAACGTTGCCTAGGTAAAGGGATTTTTTTCCAGCTACTTCCTCTTTACAGTTAAGAGCATTCAGTGACTCAAACTAGGGTAGCTGTCCTGATACACAATACACAGCGCTCTCTCTCTGGATACTACATCTTTCTTGGTCATTCCTTGGTTTCTTGGCGTTCCAAGAAACAGACCACGGTATCTCTCTCGTCATCATAAGTTGAATATTGCGTCATGCATTGTGTAGCTTGTGAAATTCAATGACTCCATTATTTGCTTATGGATTTACATGTTCCTCATCGTTCACCTACAATGCTCTATTGTGATAACTAGTCTGCAATCCACATTGCCTCTAATCTCACTTTCCATGAACGCACAAAGCATTTGGAACTTATTGTCATTTTGTGAGGGAAAATGTGCAAGTTGGTCTTATCAAACTCTTTCTAGTCCGAAGTTGCAACCAACTTGCTGACATCCTCACTAAGCCCCTTGATCCTCAACTCTTTTATGACATCTTACCATACTTGGAATGATTGACATACACACCCCAACTTGTGGGGGGAACAGAGTCAGTTAGTGGTGTCACTTGAAGATTAATTGTTCAGTTGTAACTATGTTAATTGTTAGTTATGAAACTGTAACTAATTGTAACTGTCTAGTTAGGATATATCCGTTGCAACCAATTATGGTTAGCTAATCTGTCTCACGCTTGTATATATAACATATTGTACATGATCAGATTATTCATTAAATGAGAATTGCTTTCATCTCAGCTTCTCTTCTACTATCAAACGTGTCATTAATCAACACGTTCGGTGGTTATGTTCAAGCTCAATACCAGTCCAAAATGGAATCTCCATTTGATAATCATGCCACCATTATGGTTGCCATTATGATCATCCTATGCCTCTATGCTCTGAGTTTGATTGCAAAATATGCACTTCCAGATGATGAACCTTACCTTCCTATCATCAAAACCTTTGGCCCACTCCTCAGATTCCTTGTCCTTGTTCTGCTTCTTGTCATCTTAGTTCCATTGTTGGGCACAATTTCATAAACCATATGGGCTCTCTTCTTAGTGAGAGCTTCAATCATGTGGTTCTCAAGGATGGTGCAATGTCTTCGTCAAGTAATGTCGGGTATAGTACGATACTATAATGTATTTGAACCAATTATTAGTCACCTTCTGGAGATAGTATGAACCCATTTGTACAATCTGAAGTAGAGTTAATTAAACGTCGTTCTCCAAATTGTTCTTGTGTGTGTGTGTGTGTTAATATATTACCTTTATTTTTTTTGGGGAGGGGCAGTTGGACAGTATACGATATCATTCACCACTCTTTCTAATATATATCCCCAATATGCTTCACTAAATAGATAGTTTGTTCATTCTAATTATCTTCTCTTTGGATGCTACTTTTCTATACTCTACCTAGGACAAAGCTTTTTTAATTTTTAAATAATATTATATTATCCAATATGTGGTGCTTTTCTATATCTTATTACTTTGTATCCAAGCAACAGACTAATCCAGTTCAAGATTAGTGGATGTTTTCCCAACACAAGTTTCGGGACTCAAACTCTCCCAAAGACATCAGGTGAGTGAGGCCTTACGTCATTGTTAGGCTACCTATTCTGTTGATATCTAGGGAAAAGCTTTAAAACCCTATTTATTCTTAAAAATAGGGTAAAGATGAAAGTGACTACCTCCCGTCTTTATTATAAGAGTTGAATAACTAATTTAGATATATTAAAAAAATTAGTTGAAGTTACTTATTTGTGATAAATAAGTGTTGCTTCTATAAAATATCTTGTTAATCATGTGTATTAGAACTATTATTTGATGGAATACCTTAACAGGACAATCACTAGAGATACTTGGAAAAAATATAAATTTGAGAGATAAGGTGAATTAAAATATTGTCTTTAGGATCAAAGTAACATGTTATTTAACTCTTATAGTAAATATATGAGGTACTGATTGTTTTTTCCCAAATTTTGCCCCTTTTTGATTGCAAGAAATTATTGACATGCTTTTTGGAAATGGCTTTTTTATTTATAGATTTTTTATTTAAAAATCCATTATCAGACTAGGAAAACAACCTCTCATTTTCTCTTTCCTATCTCATCTTCCTTATTTGTAACTATTAAACCAATATTGAATGACTGGAATTTAGTTTCTCCCATCTCATCTTCTCTCCTCTTCCATCTCATTTTTTATAAAATATATGTCTTCAATTAGTTATGGGGTCAATACAATCTTTAATTATTTAAATTTATTCTCATTTTGATTTTGGTCTTTAGATTTAAAACTAGTGAATCTGATTCCTAAAAGGGTAAAATGGTTTACGCATTTATTAGATTGTATAGGCTGATATTTCATATAAAATAAAAGTTGATGGAATAAAACTATTGGTTTTAAACTTGAGAGACCAAAATCAAAATGAAGCAAAAAAACTGGTTAAACTTGACCAAATGGTGTGACGAATTAAGTCAAAACCTGGTCTAATTAGGCCAATCAACCCGATCTGGTTAATTCATTATCTCATCAGGTTGCTTTTTTCTTGTTCAAATTGGATAAGGCTGAATCGGGTTATGACGAGTGAGACCGAATTCCGGATTATATGCACAACCTGAGTGTTAACCCGGTCTTCATTCCTTTATCGACTAAGGAAGGTGACACAACAATGTGCAAATAGATCATAATACCACAAAAGTGTAATATCCCAAATTTCGTAAATGGAAATAAAGGTGAAACCGATGAATTACGAAATGATTTGAGCTTTGTAAATAAGAAAAATAGAAAGGAAAATGCCTATAGACAAGAAAGGATGATCGACTAAGTCTCTAGTCTTGAAAGTTCTAAGTAAAAATGACCAAATAGCAAAATGGTCATTTGGCCTAATGATAAAGGTAAAATGGTCATTTTGAATAATAAGGCATAGGGCACAAAATGTCATCAAATAATAAGGACATTTTGATAATTTGGTCAAAAGTCAACAAAAAGTCAAAGTTGACCAAAAAAGTCAAAGTCAACTCAAAGTCAAAGTTGACAAAAAAATGTCACAGTCAACCAAAGGTAAGGTTGGAATTAAGAAAAAATAGAAAAAGTGATAGCATTTTGGTAATTATGACAAAAGTAGAAGAGGTAGTGGCATTTTGGTAATTATGAGGAAAATAAGATAAGTAATGGCATTTTCGTAATTAAGGGATTTCAGAGCTAAGGACGACTGAGAACTAATTATTTGAGGTAGCAGGAGTTCTCAAAGGTCGGAGACCTGAACTGAGAAAAGTTTAGTTGGGTCATAAAGTAATTAATAAAATTATTATCCGGTGTCCGGTGCGGGCAGTTTCAAAGTACGGAGAACAACAGTTCCCGAAAGCCCCGAAAAAGTATTTTCTTAGAAAATTAATTACAGAAAATCCGGGAAGAATTTTGAGGAATGGAAAAGAGCTTGAGAATCAAGGAAAAATATAGAATTTTTCCATGTCCTTAAGTCAAATTGGCAGCCGGAAGCCCGTTTTACAGTGTTGCACACAAATCGAGGAATCCTGACGAGTTACGAGGGAAACCCGAAGATGCTATGGGATAGGACATGACGCCACCTAAGCAAGGAGGCATAGGGAATGACGCCACGTGAGAGATAAAGTCTCTGGAAAAGAAAAAAGGGTAGCTACTCGCGTAAAGGTTACTTTACGGAAATGCGTGCCACTAGATCAAGTAACAGGACCGGGCAAAGGTCCAGCCAGCAAACCAGACGCCTAGGGGTCTGAAAAGTCACTTTTTCAGTAAGGAATAAGACAAGGACAAGTGGCACAAGGTGGATCAAGTATTTCCAACTTGGGCTCCAAGTTTTAATATCCTTCACACAAATTACAAGAGACCAAATTAAATTAGCAAATCCCTCTCACCCTCCCTCTCATAATTCACGCCACCCTCCCTCTCTCTTACATTAGATTTTTCTCCTCCTTCTCTCTAGAAAACACTCCCTTCCCAAGCAAGAAAGAAGAGATTCAAGCTTCCACAACACAAGGTAAAGTGTTCTTGCAAACCAATCCCCTCTCTTTTCTTGAGTCTTGCAACTACTACTACCTTCTCTTGAGTTGTTCCTTGAATGAGCCTCCCTTTCTGAGGATGATGGCTAGGACTTCAAGAGTTGAAAATGGAAAAGAGAAGGTTTTAAAAGTGGTAAATAGTTGCAAGCTCTTCCTTGAGGGGTAAAAGATAGGTTGTTGGTTGATTTATGTTGTTGTAAAAATTATGGAAAGCTCAAGTTTATGGGGATCTGCTGCCCAAATTTTGATTGATCTAAGAGGAGATGTTTTTGGGTTAATCAAAGTTAAGAAAAAGGGTTTTGGAAGCAAGAAAACATAAGGTTACATGAAGAAAGTTGAAAAAACCTATTTTCCCCTTTTTCTTTCTTCTTCTCGGCCAAGGCAAGAAAAAATGGAAAGAATGAGTTTTTGAGTATTTTGATGTTTCCAATGGCTTTAAAATGATGTTTTGTGTAGGGTAAAGACAAGAGATGGATTTTAGAAGTTTAAGGAACTATAAAAACCAAGACTTGAACTTGTAGGACTCTTGAAAAACCTACAAGGAGTTCTATGCGTTTTTACAAGCTTTATGGCAACTTGTTGGTTGTGTATTTACATGGATCTTATGCCATGGTTTTTAGGATTTTAAGACCTTCAAGAGCACACTTGGAAGGGATCCTAAAGAACTTTGGAGTTTAAGTTAAAAAGGAGAAGCTTAACAAAGGAAGCAAAACTACTAAACTAAACTTATGTTTTATGAAACTTTGTTGTGAATGGTGCATGATTTTTGTGATGAATGAAGTAAATGATATGAGTATGAAATGTGATCTTGATTTCTATTGCCATATGCATATAAAAATGTAGTTTGAACATATCACATGTTATATGCTCATATACTTGTTTAAAAGTTGTTACATGCCTATTCACAATACTTTTATTTAGCTAGTTTTGCTATTGGGATTCCCAAATCTCATTCCCCACCAACTAACCATGTAGGTGGAAGCTCAAGCAAGGGTAAGGAATTGGTTAATGATGCTTGAAGACGATGCCTTTGCTTGCTTGATTTTGTGTAAAGATATGAGATGATACTCTCTCTTTGAAGTGGCTATGTTTGTAACCTAATATCTCTATAAGAAGAAGAATATGAATGGGTGATGAAGCATGCATGAAATGGACTAGAAGTAACAAGAGATGTTAGGGGAATCACCATGCATGTCTAAGGTGGATTCATGAACCAAAAAGAGGTTTGGTGAGTTTTTGGAAAAATTGGTTTTAAAAGTTAAAGGGTTCCAAAGGCCCTGAAAAATGAATCTGATTCACGTGGGAATTAAAAATAGCAAATGAGCTCCAAATGAGCTGAAACTTTCCAGTCAGAAACTAAACATCCTAAAATTTAAAATGATATAAAGTTTGCGAAATTCAGATGTGTATTTTGAAAGATATGATTTTCCAAAGTTTAAGGTAAAAACTGGAAATCTGGAAAATGACCATTGGAGCAGCACGTGATTTTTGAATAAACTAATTCAAATGGGCAAGTTTTTGGGGCCAATGAGTATTTTTCTCCTATATATCACTTAATAAGCTAAATTTATAAATTGGAATCACTCAATTTCAATTTTTCTATAATTAATTATGATTTTTTAAAGTTGGGTTAGAAATTTGGAAAAATACCTTGTGAACATTAACAGCGTTTTCTATGTTTTTGAAAAACCAAGTTAACAATTTTGGACAAAATTTTGATATCTAAGGCCCAAGAGTTGTTCAAAAGTGATTTAATACAAACATATAGGGGATAAATAGGAGGTGTTAATGGATTGGTAGCAGCAAAGTCCCCACAACGGCCAAAAGCCGAAACATGTATTTAATTAGGATTAAAATAGAATCATATCCAGAAAAGGAATTTAAAGTACAGTTGCACCTCATAATTTTTAGATCCCCAGGAAGGTTCTGAATATAAAGGAAAAAAAGAGTGAGATTTAGGAAAAATTGTTGAAAAATCTCTCATCACAAAATTTATTATAAAAGGTAAGCTAAGAACCCATGTCCCTAGGTGCAACTCATATTTAGATGTGTGCAACCTATTTTTAACTATTTGTAAATTAAAAAGATAATATATAATATAGTTAAGGATTTGTTGCGTACAACTAAAGAAAAGTTACAACTGCGCATAGGTTCTTAACAAATTTCAGGTACCTTTTGGCAATTTATTTTGTAATGAGAGATTTTTTCAACAATTTTTCCTAAAAACTGTACAACTAAAAAGATAGTAATATAAACTCAAAATAATCATCCAACAATTTGACGGACCAACATAGCAATTAGGAAAATTTAAAAAGAAGACTTATATATTTAACTTTATATACATAAAGTGCTTGTTTCCCATGAGATTAAGACATGAATTTTTCATGTATTATTTGTTAACAAATCCTTGTAATTATTAATATCATTAATACTTTAAAATTAGTTTTTTTATTGTATCAAAAAATTGCTTATTTTAATTTGTTAAGTATATAAAGGTAATTAAGTGCTTTTTGCATCACAAAAATGGATCAAAACTGAAATGAAAGCAAGCCAAAAAAAAAAAAAGTGAGACCTAAGCACGTATATCTTTATATTGAAAACAATTCTGTTTGATGCACTATCGAACACTACATATTATTATTTCGGCATGTTGTAACGAATAAACCCCTTCCTGTAAACTCAAACCCTGTTCATAAAGTGAGAATGTTAACCTTAATTAATGGCAAAAGCAAGTGATATAAAAGGAAAACAAAGGAGACAATCATACCTTGAATTTGATTAACATGTCTTAGCTTAATTGTGGATATATATATTAAAGTCAACTAGAGAGTACTGCGACTCTCGGATCAAATTTGGCCAAAAAGGAATCAAATGAAAGAGTAAGGGAAGGGCATGAAATGGATTATTATTGAAGAGCTTTGACGACGACCTTGAGTTGACTACCAAAGCCTTTAGTCTTCGTTGCATGGGCCCTGAGACTAGTTAACATCTCAGGAAAAAAAAAAGGAATAGTCTCAAATAAAGAAAATAATATGTGATAATCTCCTACAATTTATCGATGAGACAATTCACTTGTTAGTAGTGCTACTTTTACTTGTTCTTGATGAGACCTTTGAATTTATTAGATATTATTTCTCTTACTTTTATACATAATTGTAACCCTCCCAAGAAAATATGGAGGCCAAATTTTTATAAAGGAATATGTATGGTTAATCTAAGATTATTTTGTAAGAGAGAAAGATATGGCGGGACATATCAAATATGAGAATTTTAAAATGATATTTACAAATATATTAATTCTTATGAAGTCCAGAGGCACTAATTTTAAATTAATTTTTTTTGTAAATTAAGTTATTCTTTACGTGTATATTAACAATAACAAGTTCAAATAGAAACCTTCGTGTCATCAAGGGTTGGATTTGAGACAGAAAGCTTAATTTAGGATGCAAACAAACATGGGAGCTTCTTTATTATTGTTTCAATTTCCCAATTACTTAGAAAAAGTGGGCGAAATTACGGGCCATCGTTTTTGTTTAGTAATAGAGAACTGGGGTTCTCCAATGTCACTCCTTTTCTGGGCTTCTTTTGTCTACCAAGACGAAAAATCAAATCTTGGAACCATTTTCTCCAGTAAGTAATAGATTGACACTCAAATAATACTACTCATTTTGTAGACTTAGATCTGGAAAGAGGAAACCCATGAAAATGAGACAAACCCTTATGTAAAACAGATAGAGCAAAAGATTAATGTTCCCTTAAAAATAATAGGAGTTGGTGCAATAATTTGGTAGAGTATAAATGGGGTGGTGCACTGGTAAAACCCAAGAATTTCTCCATTGATTGTTCCCTTTGGATACTTCCTATAGGGTACATGTCATTTCTATGACTCGTCCAACACGTACGCCCTTTAATTTCATGGAAATGAGAGGTGTTGAAGATTATACATACATATATATATATATATATATATGTCATTCATAACTACTGCACCAAGTTCAGTCAACCAACAAAAGAAAGATTAGTTGTCCCCTTCGATTACATTCACATACAGGTGGTGACAATTGTTGTACATTTTCTCTCAATTACAAAAAAGACGACGAAAAAAGAAAATCTAAGGTTCTTCTTCTTCTTTTTAAAGTACAAGCATTTTTCTGCTAGAAGTATTTCCGTTTGAGATATTATTAGGAACTAAATATGGGTGCCTATCCCAACAAATATTTGAATTTTGATTTGTCATTTTATGAGGAATTAGCTTTTTCGTTAGACTCAATTCTATTGGTAACTCAAGTTCTTTTTTGATCAGGAAAATCCTGAATTTGTTTTTTTTCAATTGAATCCTCTTATAAACTCTACAATAATTTTGCTATTTAGTTTAGGTTATATACTAATAGGGTTAGGTCTAGCAGAATGGAATAGTCTCTTACAATGTGACGAAACAAAGTTTGAATCCTTACTGATAGAGGTACCAAAAATGAGTGTCCGATAGCTTTTCGAATAGAATTACCTTCATTAAGAGAATAAATAATAAAAAGAAAGTTTAGCCAGTTCCCTTTCACTTGCCCTATTGCGTTTTTTCTTCTGTTTTTCAGTTTGGACTTTTACCTTTCGCTAAGGCCGTTTTTTGTTTGAATGCTTTAGGACTATGTTTCTATGTTTACGTGACTTCCAATGGTTTGTAATGTGCTGATGTTAGTTAAGGCCCAGCATCATTTTGTAACCTTTTTATCATTCACCGTTTTAATACAATGATTAAGGTAAAAAAAAAAATACTCATATACTTTAATATACACACGACGCTATAAACTTTTTTGGGTGTAAAAGTGATCATATACATTCAAGAGTGACACATCCTTACATTATGAAGTGGGCCCACACTATGAAAAAGATAAAAATGCCTAAACTTTTTTAATTTACTTCCCTACCCTCTTTCCCTTTCATCCCCTTCCCTCTTCCTCCCTCTTCCTCTTTCCCTTTCATCCCCTTTTCTCTTCCTCCCTCTTCCTCTTTCCCTTTCATCTATCCACCTCTCTCTCTCTCCCTCTCTCTGAGGAAGAAACCCGCTCAGGAAGACCCAAGATAAGAGAATTGAATGGAGAGAAATGGAGCAATAGGTAATAGGTAGTAGAGGAAGGGGTTAGTTCCTAACAATTTGACGAACCAATGTTAGAATTTCAGCTTTAAGTGGTATCATATTTAGTGTTTGATAATATCTTAACATGATTGACTCCAAGAATATGATACATATGTTTAGTAAAAAATGTATTCACATTTAATTCCCGATAGTATATCAATAGTTAATTTAGTACCTATATTTTTTCATCTCTTTGATCACTCATTTAACATTGTTTTGTTACATCCTTAACCCCTGTATATAGGTGCTAATTTTGCTAACTGTAAAGTTATAGCGGCCTAACAATGCTGACAAATTAAAATTAAAATATTTAGTAAAAAAGAGAAAATACAAGTACCAAATTAAAAATTGAAAAATAGTGTGTATAAAATGGTTTTCTCTTATCATATCGTTTAATAAATTCTTTTTTGTTGTAAAAATAGAAAAAAAATCTATCACAAAATGCCTTTTTTTTGTAGTGATGTTTTCTTGACCGAATTAAGATTTATAATTTTCACAATTGCTGCATCTTATTAAGTTTTTTAAATTTATATCAAGTTTTGGTGTGTTTTCTTAAATTTAAAAAGTACATTTTAATCATTTATCGTTAGCACCATTAGTTTTACTTAATGAAAAATGCTAATTTAATCACCAATCTATAACTAAATGATGTTAAAATATACTTAAATATTAATTATTTAATATACTGATTTTATATTTTAAAATTTTACTACATTTTTCAACATTTAATAGCAGAATCATCATTAAAATTTAAAGCACTAAACTGAAATCTGATGTAAATTTAAAAGATCAAGCATATATTTTAATCATTCAATTTTTATACTTTTTAAAACAAAGTAAGAAAATGACATTTTGACATCCCACATCCTGGGCACCCGCTATAAGGAATTCATCGAGATCCTCTGCGACATTTTAATGATTGCTAAATTCTTAATTCAAATAAATTAAAAAAGTTAATTATTTATAATGAATACGTGTTAGATGCCCCTGGACTATTCCTAGAAGAACCTTGAGTATCCTTTTGTCTAGTTCTTAGAGGTAAGAACTCCACATTTTTGTTGGGCCCAAGGTTCCGCTTTTTAATTTCATAGTTACCAAATATTATAATGATTTTTAATATCAAAATCAGTTGATTTTTTTAATAATTAAAGAAGTTAAATACATTATTTAAAAACATTTATATTTATCATTTTTTTTAAACTAATTTAACTAACTTATTCACTGATATAGTATAATTAATTATATATAAATACTTTTAAATGATGTATTTAACATTTTTAATCTTACCAATAAAAATCAATTGACTTTTCTATTAAATAAATAATATTATATATATATATATATATATATATAGAGGAATGTGTGATGACTAGACCAAAAATCCTATAATATGAAGTGTCAAATTTGTCATTTTCACCTTTCCCTTGAATATTCATAACATATTAAAAGGCTGCAGATATTAATTATTGTTACTATTATTTTTTTATTATATAAATAGAAATAAACTCCTTAATCATATCCAAACTAAACTTGAATTAAATTACTGAATAAGAATTCGTATTTCTCCTCTGTCCTTTTCCTTTCTCTCCTGTCTTTTTCCCCTTATCCATTTCACATTACCATCGTTTCAGTATCTTGCAACACCAACTCAAGGTAGTTGTTAAAGCCTTGTCTCTGCGGTGGGTGGTGGTTGCAAAGTTCGCATGACACTATGCAACACTTTAAATTGCCTTAGGGCACTTCAAATTTTGCCATGCATGCCACTGTGTCGGTCTCAGTATCTATATTTGTATTCAGGCACAAGAAGGACTTTAAATTGCCACTGTTTTGTATTATCAAATTGCATATCATTGCTGAAAACTAAAAGGCATTTGTCCTACACCGTTAGCTAAGAAACTTATCATACCCTTCAGATCCGCATTAAAAAATATTTTAACCGAATTAGTGTAATATAACACTAATCACGGTCGTGTTTATTTTGAGGAGTTGATAAATAGTGAAACTAATTCCTAATAATTGAATGCGGGTAACCTAAATTGAAAATTTATTTGAGAAATTTATAAATAAATGCTATGAATTAAACCAAAATTAAAATACTTCTTTTTGATTCTTTTAAAAATAAAAATAATTGAAATGAATTTTGGTAAAAGAAATAGAAATGAACACAAGAATAAATGATAATAATCAATCCTCCAACTCAACAATAATACGGATAATCATCACTTCAAAAGATACGAAAGTTAAAATATTGAATCAAAGAATTATAATTAAGCTTTAATCTAACAACTGAGCCACCTCGAATTGTCATAAAATATTTTCCAAACTTCCGATTTACTAACTACCATCAGAATAGTAAAATGGAATTAAGGATAATAAAACCACTGCATAATTGCAACTCTTGAATCCAAAATAATAGAATTAAAGCCAACAAAAGATAATTTGATCCAAAATTCTAAGTCACCTTAGAAAATCACAAAATATCAACTCTAAAATCAATTCAAATGTGATACCACAACATTATAATTGAAATTAAAGTTTTAATCAATCCAATATCAATTGCTAAACAATAACTCATTCACAATAATCTCCAAAACAAATCATACTAAACAGTAAGAATTGTTTCAATAATCAGATAACTATCCTAAGACCTAGAAATTGCTAAACAATTATTGGACAAGAAATTAAAGTAACCAAAACTCCCCTTTGAAGAATTACGCTCCTGCCATTTTTGTTGAATTATAGAATAATCAAACTAGCCAAGCTTTGCCATGGAAAAGGTCCGAATAAACATTTTGCTGCGCGGCTGCTACAGACTGATGGAGGAAAGGTTATGAGATTGAAGACGGCGCAGAACAGCTACAACGACGGATGAAGCAATGGTTGGTGGTGGAATGGATGAATGGATGATGGCGTGAACCACACACATATATATATTGATAAGAAACCTAACCTAAAAGAAAAGAAATAATAATAAAATAA
>JANTPZ010143719.1:0-13330 GCA_025593235.1 Vachellia pachyceras | reverse complement strand
TGTTTTTAGCTCTAAAAGGGTCTCGTTTTTTTCATCTATCAGACACTGTGAGGTTCAAAAAATGATTCAAAAGATCTCAAGACATGAAGCTTCTTCCAAGGTTACAAACTTGGATGAGCTTTTGATGTCTGTTACAAGTTCCATAATTTGCAGGGCTGCTCTTGGGAAAAGCTATGAGGAAGAAGGAAATGAAAGGAGCAGGTTTGTTATCATCCCTTATCTGAAATGGTTTGTTTAGTAACATTTGGCCTATCCTTTTTAGTGACCGATTGCAATTTCGGATTCTGTGGCATTCAACCCCACTTCCCCAATTTTCTTAAATCCAACTCAAAAATTTTTCCAACCCCTTCTCTGCCATCCGAATCCCTCTTACCAAACACAAGGGTACTCTTTTTTTTTTGCCAGAAACACAAAGGTACTTCACATTTGGTTAGGGGTGAGGGAAGGAAAGGGAAAATACTTATTCTCTTCGTTTGATTTAAAATTTTGGAGATGACAAGAGTTTAAATATATAATCTCATCCTCTTCTATACCTTCATTTTGACTTTCTTCTAAATTGGGGTTTTTTCATTTGGAAGAGAGCTAAAATTTTTGACAACTTTACCCCTATAGATGTTATGCTACTCCATTAATGCCCATAGGAAAAATGTCATTATAAAATTATTAATAAATAAAAATGTACTACTAGAAATAAAAAATATTAATTTAAAATTAATTATAAATAAAAAAATGATATTATCATAATTTAAAATATATTTCTATAAAAAATAATTACAAATAAAATATATTATTATAAATAAGAAATATATTATTAAAAATTAATTAGAAAGGAGAAGGTTTGTCATCCCTTATCTGAAATGGTTTGTTTATATCTCATGTACTTAAGCATATATTTGCTAAATCACTTTCTAAAAATTATTTTGTTGTTGGATGCTATCAAAGGTTCCATGGGATGCTCAATGAGTTGCAAGCAATGATGGGTAGCTTCTTCTTGCAAGATTATATTCTTTTCACAGGTTGGATAGATAGATTGAGAGGATTGACTAGTCGGCTTGAGAAGAATTACAAAGAGTTGGATGCATTTTATAAACAAGTTATTGATGAGCATCTTGATCCACAAAGGCATGAACCGCAAGAAGAACAAGATATAGTTGATGTCTTGCTTCACCTCAAGAAGCAGCAATGGTTCTCTATTGATCTCACTTTTGACCACATCAAAGCTTTACTCTTGGTAAATATTCTCCAAGTTTATTTTAATTATTTTTTATAAATTCCAGAAACTATAACAATGTATAGCTGTATAACTCGTTGTAAGAAATCCAACTCTGATGAACCGGTCAAACCAATAAATCGGTGAATAGCTCCCATGTTCGTCAAACCAAGAGTTTTGGATGATCGACTAAGTTGGATTACACAAACACATATTCTCCTAAGCCAGCTAATATTTCCATTGTTAGTAAAAAGACAGTAATCTGTCAAATTTGAACTTAACAAATTTTGATTATGCGCAGTTTACACATAAATGTTCAATTTACTTGTGGATTAATGTCTTTAATTATTATTAAAATATTAGTCTTCTCAGAGTTATATATAAATATTTTTGTATGTTTTAATTAAATCATATTATTTTAATTATGATTGAGTTGACCCTGATTTAACTATATGGTTGGATACTAACCCTTTAAACATAGACCAATTCAATGGACGATCTGATTTCTGTATCCTATTATATGCGGGTATAAGGATGACTGATATAAGATCAACTAAAAATGAAAAAATAATTTAATATAGATTGTTATTAATTGCATCTCAATGAACTATGAAAAGCTTAGAAAATAAAGGGAGAGCTCACAAAATGAATTGGTCTAATGCTTATTTTTCTTTCATAGAGAAGAAAACCAAAATGGGTTTTAAGCAAAGAACGATATTTTCTTGTATCTAAAATTCTTGAATCTATCCTGTTTTCCTTCTTCTCATGTTAACACTACACACACACACATTAATTATGCAGGACATACTTTCAGGAGCAACAGACACAACCACAACTGTGTCAGTTTGGGCTATGACCCAACTAATGAAAAACCCAAGAGTGATGCAGAAAGTTCAAGAGGAAGTTAGAAATCTCTGTGGCTCATCATCTAAAGGTTTCATAGAAGATGAAGACATTCAAAAGCTCACATATCTAAAGGCAGTGGTAAAAGAGGTATTGAGATTGCACCCACCAGCTCCACTACTTGTTATGAGACAAACAAACCAAAAGTGCTTCATTGAAGGGTATGAAATTCCAGCTAAGACATCAGTTTATGTCAATGCATGGGCAATTCATAGAGATCCTGTTGCTTGGAAAGACCCAGATGTGTTTTATCCTGAGAGGTTTATGGATAGTGCCATAGATTTTAAGGGACAAGATTTCATGCTGATTCCATTCGGTGCGGGGAGAAGAATTTGTCCTGGTTTACCAATGGGGGTTGCCACAGTGGAACTTATTATTGCCAATCTTGCTTATTCATTTGACTGGGAAATGCCTAGAGGCATGGAAAGGGAAGATATAGACTTTGAAGCACTACCAGGAATTACCCAGCACAAGAAAAACCCTCTGTGCCTTGTGGCCAAGAACCATATGATTTGATACTTTAAAACCTTGCTCTCAAGTGAGTGTGAATGGTTATGATTCTCTCTTATTTGTGTTTTGCATGTTTACAATGTTAAATAAAAGCAATTGTGTGTGTGTGTGTCTGCTTCTGTCTGTTTTATCTTTCTGTTTTTCATCACTCTGTGTCGAACACTATACATGTATAGTGACACAACAATGATAAAATGAGACAAACATTTACATCATTAACCTTTTGCATATTTGCTGATTTACTTCTCTTACAATCATGTAACTTCCTTCCTATATAAAGGAATATATTACACATGCTTGCCCATAATCTAGTTTACTTCTATTGGTGCCCAGTTATAAATGTGCTTAGGCTCTAATTTGTGTGTTCAATTGGGGGAGAGAAGGAGGAGCCCAAACTTCCCCTCCTTTGTCCTCATTTTGGCCTCCTCCAAATTGGGGGTTTTGGCAGAGAGCTAAAATTAATTTAAAATAAAAATAGTATTCCATTTTAAAATGTATTATTACATTAATTATAATTAAGGTGTAAATTTTTTATAACTTACATATAAATAAAAAAACAAAATAATAATAATAATGGTAGACTATAAATTACTATTATCCCTCCCCCTCCTATAGGGCTGGTAATATGGGTTGGGCCCGCACATAGGCGGGTTCGGGCTTAATACTTTTTTATTTTATTTTTTATTTTTAAAATGATAAATTATATCTTTTTTAGTTTTTTTACCTTTTTTATCTTAATATTTTTTCAAAGTATGATAAACAATACTTAATACATTAAAAAATAGTATAAAATATTTTATTTTTTTATATCAACTTTCTATAATACTATATTTAAAATTATAACAAAATATTAATACTTATATTTTTTTTGAAAACTTGAAAAAAATGTCATTATTAAAAGCTTATTAGTGGAAAAGGAATTATATGATTATTCAATCTTATGGAAAAAATTGGAAAAAAAGAAACAAAAGGAAATTTAACTTTTTAAAAAAATAAAAATATATATATTGGTAGGTTAGCCTGCCAACCCACCACGGTGGCCTTGGGCTCGCATTTTGTCAACCCACTAGGGAGTGGGTTGTTGGCGGGTTGACCCGTTTTCCCAACCCTACCCTCCCATTTGCTCTTATAATTTACATAAGGCATTATTAAAAATCCTTATCCTTCCATCCCTTTCAATAAAACCAAAAACAAGGAAGAAGTTTTATGAGGAGAGACTTAATATATTCGTTGTTCATATTGGGCCTGTTTGGATTAGGGTTGAAAGCTATTTTTCCAACTTATGGGATTGCCTCCCGTTCATAAAGTGTAAATTACTTTCGCACACCCATATATTTTACTTATTGCATAATTAACCTTGTATCCTTAAATGGTTTTGGGTTTATCCTAGTCAAGGTATTAAAACTTGGACCTCCCTCTGAATTGGTTGAGGAAGTGGGTCAGATCAAGATCAACCAGTGAGTCAGACCGGTCATATCAAAATAGTATAATTTAATAAAAATACTTATATTTGATTATGAACAAGTTAATATTATAATATTTAAATAAAAATGACATTAAATATGTAATATTTGATGCATATATGTCTCAACAACTATTTGATTGTACCAATACTAAAATACAACATTGAGAATATAAATTTATTCTTAAAATCCTTCAAAAGTACAAAATAACAAATTCATAAAGCCTGAAAACAAATTACTAATAGCTAGTGGTAGTTTGATTTAGCAATCCAAAAAATAAAATTAAGAAATTATTAATATGATGACAAATAAAGTAACATGTCTAGTTGAATGTAGTATAAGTTCACTGAAATTAAAAATAAAAATAATAATATTTTCTTTTTAAAAAATTATCCTAACCCGGGTTACACTAATTTGCTTTGGGTTATCCAGGTTATGACCGGTTTACCCCAGGTCAAAAAATCCTGATTTAAGGGTCGACAGGTTAGGTGACTTGGTCCTTGTTCTTGAGTCAATAAGACCAGTCCAGTCTGATTTTTTATTCAATGACCCTAACACATCAAGGGTGAAAAACCCAAAAAGGGCATTGTCATCTTATATCTCTTGTATGTGTACTTTCCTCATCAAATGCTTTAAATTAATGAAGTATGTGCATTGTTTACATTGGGATCCATGGTGCAACCAACAAAGTATATTTTACCCAATTTAAAGGTCATTTCCCCTTTTGCAATCATGGAAAAAGGAGGAAAATACTATTTTTCTAGTCATATGTATCGGCTTAGTAGAAATAATCTTATTCAAGGCTTTGTCATATGGTAAATGTGGGTATTTCTTTTAGTAAAGGTTCAAAACTTGATTAGACATGTTGTGAAGGATTCACTACTAAAAAATTGTAATCTGCAGTGGTTATATTGTAGTGGTTTGAAAAACCAATTCTAAACAAGACATTTGTAGCGGTTTTTTGTTAAAGTGCTACGGATTTGCGTCGACAATGGGTGCATGGCATTAGTAGCGGTTCCTAACTGCTAAAAAAAATGAAGATTGGCTCTTGCGAGTTGGGGGAACAACGCGCCAAACTTTGTAGATGTTTTGTTGTCTATTTGCAGCGGTTGATTTAAAGACAAACTGTTGCAAAACGAAGAGTCGTCAAGTACGACAATATTTGTTGCAGTTTGCATTTTGCCGAGTAAGTTACCGAGTAAGTCTGCTGCATTTTGCATTTCATTTTGTAGCGGTTAATTTTAAAATAACCGCTGCAAAAACGAACAGTCTCTAAATTAGTAGCGGTTTAGATAAACCGCTACTAAATTGCGCGAGTTGCCATGAGGCGTCTTCTGTTTGCAGCGGTTATGGTAGCGGTTTTCACAAACCGCTACTAATTTGTAGCGATGTATCTGGAACCGCTACTAATGTAACGCATATATAAACCTCTCTTCCCCTCATTTCTTCACTTCTGATTTTTTGAAAACGTCAAATCAAAAAGATTTGATAGCTTTATGATTTTCCAATTTTTTTTTAAATATTTTACTATCAATTTTCAAAGGTTAGTTTTTAAAAAGTTTTTATTTACCTAATTTTATTATATTTTTATTTTATTTTTTAATTAACAATTTTTTTAGCTGGCTAATCAAGATCCTGGTCGTAGGCTGGGAAGGAGCTCATGATCATGGGGTGGAGATATCCCGGAGGAGGCTGATGTGGTGTTGAGCGTTGATGATTTCGAGGTCGGCGATATCAACATCTCCAGGAGGTTGAGATGTTTGAGGATCAGAACATCGCTAGAGAGCAGGGATTCCGATGACCTTCTACTGGTCGGTCCACTGATTTTGAAGTGGACAATCAAGGTAAGTAAACAATTAATGCATTATCCAGTTAAATTCATTTATTTTATTTGATTATTAATAATTAAATATTTTTTTCAATTAATGCATGAATTAAATGTTTAGATCCGATAGGGGCAGTGGTGATGAAGAAGCTCACACTGAGGGATGTACTTCAACTCCCTAGGGGGCAGAGGGCCGTAGTGCAGTGGGACGACATCACCCAGCAGCCTAAGGGGAAGCGTGGTCAGCTCTTCAATCGCTACCTCACTGATCAGGGCGGGAACTTCTTGTAGTTTGATATCAGCTCTGAGACCTGGAAGTGGGTCCAGCAAAGCCTGAAGAACGCTGTCTGGGAGAAAGTGAATGTACAATTTAATTTCTATATATCTTTGTAAATAAAATTATTATTGTTTGATGAATAGTTTACTAACTTTTATTTTGAAATTTTTTCCAGAGTAAATTTGTTGTATGAGATGCGCACAAAGACTTCTTCATCTCGAAGATGAGAGAAGGGTGGAAGAATAGGCGAAGTCGCTTGTACCATCAGAAGGAGGGGGATGAGACGAGGACGATCTAGGAGCTGGAGGCAGACATCGCTGACACGGTGGACTCGGCGAACTGGGTTAGGTTTGTCCGGTTCAAGAGGTCACTGGAGCAGATGGTCGTGTTGAGGAGGGCTGTGCGGAGCCGGGCCTGGCAGACGATCCATCATACGACAGGATCGAAGCCGTTCTCCGTTGCCTACTCTGAGTTGGATGAGGTGGAACATATGATATGTATGGCCATCCACAGACACAATGATGGGTTTCCATTAACACAGGAGACCGAAGAGATCATTGTAAGTAATCTAAATTTTATAATTAATTTTTAATTTAGTAATGTTTAATTCTAATAATTTTTACTGCATTATTTTTTGAGTACAGGAGCGTATTCAGCATACAGACGGTCAGGGATCAGCAGTAAATCCCACTGCCTTACTGTGGGTGGCCATCAAGGAGCGTGATAGGCACCCTGGGCAACTGTTAGGATTCGGGTTTAGGACAACCCGAACCATTATTTATGGGGCAGAGGATATGTAGGATATTTACCCCTTTCGTTAGATTCAATTTGCATTGGTTATGATGGTCCATTTTTAAAATATAATGGGTATGTTTGGTTTTATTTTCTTGTTTTCAAAACTGTTTTATAAAATTGTTATTGAGAACAAGTTTTAAAAACAAAAAAAATTGGATAATTGTTTTAAAAAATTATATCTAAAAATAAACATTGGAGACTTGATGGTAAAGTTTTGATAATAACTCAAATTCTTAAATGAAGAAAAAATCAAACAAATTTCCCAATTTTTAAAATAAAGACTAAGAAATGAAAAAAAAAAAGCAAAACAAAAAACAACTAAAAAATTGTTTTTATTTTTTAGAACGATTTTTTATTTTTTTAACTAACAACTTATTAAAAATAAATACCAGACAAGTTTTTTGTTTTCAAAATAACTTTTTTAAAAAATAAAAAAACAGATCCGATGTTTATGTCTTCCTAGAAATAACTTTTTTTTTAAACAGGTCTGTTCGAATAAGTGGTGGAAGAAGTGACTTTATGATATAATATCTTTTGAAAAGGGAATTCTGTGTAGAAGTTAAAAGATGTAGTGTGATTTATATTTGGATAAGCGTTGGAAAAGTGACTTTATATGAAAAGGAGAAATTATTTGGATAAATGTTGAAGAAGTGATTTTTTATGGCAAATTATTTAAAAGAACATGAATATCATTAAATACTATATATTTATATATTTTATTTTAAATATTGTGATAAGTTTGAGAAAAAGACAATGATAAAAAATAAAAAATGGAATAAATGAAAATTTACGTAAATTAATTAGCACTATCAAGATAGCGTTTCTTAATCGGATAATCAAGATAATATACTCTTAACCATATTCGTTGAGCAAAGAATCTTGCAAATTTTAGGTTGCAATAAGATAATAAACAAACGTGAGACTATTTAATTGATGCATAAATTAAAACCATATGGTAACTAAATGGTTCACCATTTGGGTTTATCACCCCACAAATATATTCTTGTATATGTTTTGAGAATGTAAGAGTATCACATTGTATTTGAGTTTATGAGGACCTCATGATATATTTTCTCTTAGAACATACAGCACATGAGAAATATGGTATCTATTTACACTTTAGGATATATTAACATTTATTCTCAATCATTTCTTACATCAGAATTGAACCGGGATGGTCAACCGGTCATGTCAAACATTGAATTCATTGATAAACTTCTGGTTTATCTTATTAAACTTCTGACTTGTATTAATTAATAAACTTCTAGTTTACTATCTCATTACATACATTAAATTCATCAACAAACTGCAAGTTTACTATTGCATGTCAAACATTAAATTCATCAGTCTTAGTAAACTTCTGGTTTACTATCATATGCTTTCAACTATGTTTATATACAAATCCAGAGGCAAAATGGAAGAACTTGAAATGTAAAAACAAATATATAGAAAATCAACAATAACATAAATAAAGTTAACAGTAGAAGAATATACATACATATATATAATTATATAAGTTATATATTTATATAATTTATAGTATTGTAAGTATAATAATAATTAAATTAAATGAACATAGCTTCTTGTTATTTTATAAGGTAGGAAAAATATATGGCATCCGCCATAAGATATTAAGATAGGAGTTCATAGCTATACAACTTCTGGCTATATAACTTTTATTTCCATTTGGTATCCATTTCTACGAATATCATGAAACTTAATAAATTTCTTATAAATTGAATTCCAAATATGTATAATTCTTTAATGAGAATTAATTGAGTTAAACTAAAATATTAAATTCTCTCTGCAATCTATACATCTATATAATAATTTATTCCTCCATATTACAATTTAAATACAGCTTTGTATAATCCAAGCAATTAAATAATTGTAAAATTTAATAATTAATCATTCAGCAATTCGGTAGCATGCAAAAATATTGCAATAATAATATTTCACAATTTGATGAAATGAATTATGCATAAGAAAAGCACAATTAAACTCAAAAGATGAGTTCATATCAATTTTATCAAATACTCAGTTTATGGTAATTAATTAAATTCCCGAGCACTTAAAGAATAAGTATAGAGCTAAAACAACTTTATTTAGCTCAAAATATTTTACAAATGACTCGAATGAGAAACAACTTAATCGGTCTCAATATAAAATTATCAGAACTAATTCAATAGTTAAATGGTTCAACATAGATATCACAGAGTGCACTGAAATATCTATATGTGCACTTTTTATTGGGAATTCAAAATCTCCCACACTTTCATGTATCCAAACATGGTTTAAAAATTAATCTCAACATAATTCAATTGTCTTAGGCTCGTATGTTGTTAATTGTTTATATTTAAGAGAGACATTGACAAACCTTGATTTTCTTAGAATATTGTGCTTCATTTGGCATAACAAGTACTACTCCTCAGATCATATTTATAAATAGCTCTCATTGTGTTTCACTAGAACTAAGAAAAGCCTTTAATCTCATTAAATCTACTTTAAAATCAAATAACTTTTCAATTTTATCCCCCATTCTATGCATTATGTCATATGATAACAAAGTCAACACAAAAGGTAAAAATTTATATTCATATGAAAATTTTAATGATATGACTTATAAATATGAAAAAAATTCTTCTATATCTACCTTATAAATAGAAGCGATTGAGTATATAGCATCATACTATGAGCTGTAACATATAGTCATACCCCTATTAGAGCGCGGCTAATTATCACATATCAAGATTATGGGATAATATGTATTTATACTAGTTTGATCCAATCACTTAGACTACAATATGTGTAAGAGATTTAATTGTGATAAGTTATACTAGTCTGATCCAATCAATATTAGGTTATAAGTAAGAGAAATAATATCTGTAAGTTCAATGACTTATCAATTAACCACTTTGACTTGTTAATAATGTCACTTTCAATTCACTTATAATTAATAAATACTTAAAATATATTAGATATTATTTCCATTGCTTGAGATTTAATTGTTATTCTCCCATTTTATTATTAGACTAATTTACCAAGAGTAATACAAAATAGGCTAAATTGCTCACTTTTTGGTGGACTCAAATTTTCACTCCACAATTCATTAAATTTTGGACTAATTTAATAAATAGGCCAACTCCTTTTATCACAACATTTTTAAAACAGAATTTGTCCTATAATTATTAAAGACTAAGATACATGTACATAGAATGTGAATTTAAAGGCTTTTGTCAATATCTTTTTAAAATATTCTGAGTAGTGAAACATGCTTTAATTCTAACAAGTTATTGGGGATGGGACAAACTCACCCAAAACTTTATTCTCTATAATAATTTATAGAAAATTTCGTGGCCTTTTATCAGCAAGACGATTACTTCATCCGGCCAGACACACGTATACATATATATAGACACACACACGCACGCATTCACCTTTAATATAAGAACTGGATAACTAAATTTAGTAAACTAAAAGTTAGCACCTCTCATAGGTAAAATTTGAATATTAATTCATCATATTGTAAGGGATTAACCCTTTCTGTTAGAGCCAACCATATTGGTAAGGCAACATATTTAAATGGTATAACACTCAAAATTCAAAAGATGAAGGGAATGCAAAAGCCTTGGTTTAATAGTCCAGCTTTTAGTGGCCCAAATGCTTGTATCAATTGCAACACGTTTTAAAAAAGGCTTTATACACTAGTCCCAAACTCACCGCTTCCTACACCCAAGAAGAGAGACTCACCGCTTTCATTTAAAAAGCGAGGGAAACATGGCGCAACAAATCAAGAACAAGTCGACGCTAGCTCCTTTGTCTAATGAGGAGGAGGACCTTCTGATTCAAAGCTCTAAAAATGTTAAGAATGATGCTAAAAACACTGGAGTCAATGATCTGTATGGGAAATGGCCCGTGTTGAATGATGCTAAAAACACTGGAGTCAATGATCTGTATGGGAAATGGCCCATGTTGGGTGGTGCCATTAGCACTTATCAAGAGGGTGGAACTTCCTTCTTAGAGAAACTCAAAGGGACATCTAGAATGGAAGAGATAACAGAAGATGAAGATGATGTCATGCTATCAGATGATTCCTTTTCTGATAAGTCCAACGGTAGCAAAGGTGTTGAGAATGAGGAGCCGTTGTGTATAATTGTAGAAGATCCTAGTAGGAATTTTCCTTCTTTCACCTTCTCGGAGAAGATGAAGAAAAGGCTTTATAAAGCCTGGAAAACAACTGTTATTGTAAAACTCCTAGGAAGACAGATTGGCTATAAGACTTTAGTGCAACGATTGCAATCCATGTGGGCTAGGAAAGGAATAATTAATGTGATAAATATTGGAAATGGTTATTTTGTTGTCAAGTTATCCAACAGGGAAGATTTTCTCAATGCACTGATAGGTGGTCCATGGATGATTTTTGATCACTACCTAACCGTTCAACCGTGGGAGCCTGGGTTCAAGTCTCACAAGGTAGCTATTAACAAAGTGGCTGTATGGGTAAGGATACCAAAGATACCGATGGAATATTATGATGAGGAAGCTTTGACATGTATAGGAAATAGGATTGGCAAAACTCTGAAAGTGGATATGAACACTTCTTGCCAGCTACGTTGGCACTTCGCCAGAATATGTGTTTTGGGTGAGCTAGGGAAACAATTAATGTCTGGGTTTAATCTGGAGGGGGAAGACCATTTCTTGGAGTATGAAGGTTTGCACCTTTTGTGCACAAAATGCAAAATCTATGGTCATAGGCAGGAGGTATGTTCAGCGCAAAAGGCTAAAACTAATGTTGAAAAGGAAGTAAGGGAAGAATATGTTCAGAATCACCAAAGCCAGGAGGAGCATGTTCAGGAGAAAGCCTTCGAGCAATGGATAATTGTTGAGAAGCGCCAGCACCGAAAGAACAAGGAAAGAAACGGTGACCAGGCAAGAACGGTGAGAGCAAGCTCACGTTTCAATGTGTTAAATGACGTGGCTATGGCTCTTCCCTCTGAGCACAACGATCCTCCTGGTACAAAGTAGGATTTGGCGTCTGTGATGAGGCGAGAAGATAGCCAACAAGGATGCGTGCAGTACAGAATCGTTGGGAAGGAAGGCAAGATGGAGGTGTAAGGGATGTGCAGCGCAACTCTATGGATAGGACAATTGAGGTGGTACGAAGAGAGACAAGAGACAAGGTGCATCAGCGGGCAATCTCTAGGAGAAATAAGAAACGTATGAGGGAGGAAGGAGCGCCTAATAAGTTACAAAAAGGAGCTGTACTTTTGTTGAATATGGGGGAAGATAAAGTGGGGCCTGATGTTGACAAGGCAGCTGATAACTCCCCAATTTTAATAGAATTTGAGATATATTTTAATACATTTGGGGAGTTATTAATGCAAAATAAAAAGGTTTATTAGTGATTTTAATAAATATGGATTGATCACATGATTTAAGGGATTTTATTGCAAATATAATAATTTTAGAAGTATTTAGGATTAAAAAAAAAGATTTTAGTTTTACTGTTTGGTTAATTATTATTATTAGTATTACTATTACGCAGCACCTTGATTTATCCACTAGAAGACAAAATTGAATTCTCCACTAGAAGACAAAATAGGGGGCATTGATTTATTATTGAAGAAATGGAAAAACACGTAAGACCTATAAAAAGACGGAGGACAGAACAGTTAAGGGAGCTTTTGGCGGCTGATCTGAGGGATATAACGAAAGAGCATAGCAGCAGCTTGGAGGATGATATTTTGAATTCTCCATTTCTCCTTTATTCACGGATCATCACAGCCACGAGAGAAGAGATCTCAACGACGCACAGGATCACTCCTTGATTCCCTCAACTGAAGAAACACGCACGCATCCATCTCCCATTCGTTATTTATTCTCCAGCCACGCACAGCGAACGGAGGGGGAGAGGAGAACAGTTTTGGCAACACGAGAGGAGTTCTTCGGCGTGAGAGAGTTTGGACGGCGCAACAGTTTTCGGAGACGAGAGCTGCTGAGTCACGAGAGAAAGAAGCAACAAATTCCTTCACGCACGGGAGAGCTGCATTAACAGTAACAGAGACCCGAAAGCTGAGGGACGAAAGCGAGAGAGCGTCTAGTTCTGGAGCTATGTGTCATCTGGGCTGGTTCTTTGTTCTTTGGCGGAGCTGGAGCTTTGACAGCACTACTGAGCAGAGCACGAGAAGAACAGTTTCGGCGAGAGAACACGCGAGAACGAGGCAGAAGACGTCGCTGCTCTGTGCTGTGCTTGACTGTCGCTGAGGATGCTGGAACAGTAGAGAGAGAGGAAGAGGAAGTTAAGGCAGCGTTTGGGTGCCTCTTTTTCTGAAATTCCTTTATTCTCG
>JANTPZ010143718.1:0-13841 GCA_025593235.1 Vachellia pachyceras | reverse complement strand
ATTATTAAACTCATGAGCTGTGGCTTTCTTACGCTAATTATGTATTACTCCGATTTTATTAATATTGGATATGTTTGGGTAAGCATTATGACATGACAAGGAGTTTTGAAGGGCCGGAAGCACGAAGGACGAATTGAGCCTAATTGGGTGTGTTAAGGGACATGGTTAGAATTGTGTTTCAGTAGGACGAACTGACATGTTTTAATTTTTTTTTTTCGGACGGTATTTCAACTTATTATTATAATTAATTTGAATGAATGACAAAATTAAAAAAGTTATATACTTTCTTTAGTTCAAGGATATTGACCACTAATCATTGAGCATCGTAAAGCTAGTTAAATTTATTGTATAACTAGGATTGAGAGAGTATATAAACGGTGAATTGCGGGATGTTCGAAAGATTTGATATCGTTAAGATAAACATTTTATCGATCCTTAATATAAGAATTAATTAATTTTATTAAAAATGATGAAATTAAATAAATTACTTAATTATAATATATATTTTTAAATAATGATATGCTATTATATTACATATGAATTTATAAATTACTTATAAAGAAAATAATAAATATATCAATTTATTTAAATCTTTCAAAAAAAATTAAAGGAAATTTGTAATTATATCCCAAATAAAGGGAGAATTACTTTAAAGTCTTGGGCCATGAATTAATTACTCTAAAGTCCTAAGAGTTTGTTAATGGTAGCTACTTCATTTGTCAATGATGCTCCTTGACTTGTTATTAACAATCTCTTAGAACCTTAGAGTAATTAATTCACTATTAGGGGACCTAAATGCAATTCTCCCTAACTTAACTCCAGCAGTTGCAGTAATTTTGATTCTTCGGCGTTGCAGAATCAATTACGTTCCAGACGGCGATTCCCCACCGAGAAAAGCGATGAACCCACTTACTGTTTATGAATGTGTCTACGCGTGTCAGTCATTTTAGGGGCTTATTTATCACTTTTTCATTATTTAAGTTTAAATTTGTTTTAGTTTTCAATCGATACTTTCTGTTGACCATTTAATAAAAACGTGATGTGAAAACTTTAGATGAAATGGATATAAAACTTCTATATAAAAATGAACATTTTTAAGTATTAATATTATTTTTAAAAAAGTTTACTGACTAAACCAAATCTGAACCCTTTTAATATCGGAGTTTACATCCCTACTATGAGTTTCCTTAAACTTGTGAGTTTGATAACTTTAGGTGAGGCTACTAAAGTTGATCTTCAAATCTTTAAAACAATTATGCATATGATGACACAGGATATACTTTATATGATAACAAGAAGACAAATTTTTTAGTGTTTAAATAAAATTATATTTTGAAAATATAAGTTAGGCGTTAAGGATAAAATGTGAAGAGCTGATAAAGAAAAGCAAACGAAAAACATGGCATGAAATGAAACTACATTCGAGAACACAATAAATAGGTTATGGGCAAATTTTAGTGCTAAAAGTGGATAAGAAAATAAGAAATGAAGAAAATAATAAAACCGTTTTTGGATCGTGAGTGAGTTATTAAATAACAAAAACGATATATGCGTGCTTTTGTTGGATTAAACAAAAATTATTAAATAACATAAAAAAAGGCATGAGTGAGTTTAATTAAGTTGATTATATTGGGTGTGTTCAAAAGTTCAAGATTACATGCGGACATAATATCAAATTTTAATATTATTATATATAAAAGTAATATAATATATATATACTATATACAAATTAAAAAAAAAAATTGTGGGGCAGGACGGAGCCTCTATGACAACAAATTTTTGTGCCTTTCCTTTTAATATTGCAAGGATAGTAGAGAAAATTTATTTGCCAATTGTTATAATATTTGTGTTGATCGGCGATGGGTGAGGAGGAACGAAGATTGAGGGAGAGAGGCGGTTTTTTTTTGGTTAAATTTGATATTTAATATTTATTTTATTAAATTTTCATTTTCCTTCTCTTACATGTAGTGCTGGTAAAACGGGTAGACCCACGGGTTGTGGGCCAGGCCGCCTTAGCCCGTTTAGCCCTTTTTTTACTGGTTACTAGCCTAACCCGCTTGCCGCCACTTTTTTTTTTTCAGTTTTTTATTTTATTTTTATTATTTTAATGAATTTTTTAAAAATAATACAACAAACACTATAAAAAAAGGTTTCATTAGTAGCGGTTATTTTATGTATATGTAGCTGTTATAACCGCTACAGATACATGTTGTAGTAGTTAGACAAACCGCTGCAAAACCTACCATGGCAAATGATTTAGTAGCGGTTTAAAGTAACCGCGGCGCACATAGAATAAACTGCTACTAAATTTGAAGCGGTTATATAGTAACTGCTACACATTCCCGACATAGCAGAAGGAGGTACAAACATTTTGTAGCGGTTCAAAACCGCTACTAAAATAGATAAAACTGATAGTGGAACGAGGCTTTTTAAACGGTTATAAAACCGCTACTAATTGAAAAGGTAATTCCTACCCAAAAAAATTGAAATTTTCCCTCTAAAAATTTGCAGCGGTTACATAACCGCTACTGAATGAAATACTAATTCCCGCTCTTTTTCCGAAGATGAAAAAATTCCCTCCAAAATTTATTTGCAGCGGTTTAATAAACCGCTACTAATTTATAAGTTGTTCATGCCTTTTTTTTTTGTTGCGGTTTCTATACCATTACTAAATGCACTTTTTTAAAAAATTATAAACAGTTGTAACGGTTCTAGGACCGCTACTAATTGCTAATAATGTTTTAAAAAAATTTCTTTAGAACTGCTGTAATTAACTAATACATTAATCTAAAGAAATTGAAAAAAAAATAACAACTTTTTAAGTATAGGTTATACTATATTTAATAAAAAACTTATAAAAAAATTAAAAAAACAAATTAAAAAGATTCATGAAATTAAAAATTAAAAAATAAAATAATAATTAATAAAAAGAACACTAAGTCTAGAATTAATTTAAAAAATTTAACTAGCAAAACATTATAGAAGGAAAAAACCAAACATTTAAAATTAATTAAATGAATTAACAAAAATATTAACCAACAAAAAAATAAACTAACAAACAGAGCAAACCAGAAGAAGACAAAACAAAACTGCCCGCCATCACCACAAAGGCATAATTGAAACTCAAATGAGGAGGGGGACAGGTATTTATAGGCTGTTCCGCGAGCATTAGCAGCGGTTTAGGTCATAGAAATTTGCAGTGGTTTGATTTTAGCAGCGGTTTATGTCACGAAAATTTGCCGTGATTGAGTTTAGTAGCTGTTTGAGTCGCACAATTTTGCAGCAGTTTTTTCTGTGGTATTTGCAGTGGTTTATGATATTTTTAGTGGTTGTAGAACCACCGCAAATAAGTTCAATAGTAAAAAAATTACGCACCTGACTTATTTATTTATCTTCATCAGCTCTAACAAGGGATAAAACTTCATCTACTTCGGGTAAGAAGTTTTGAAAATGAGTATGCTGGAATGGCTCCGCCTCATGTGTAATTGTTCATCACTATCACCCATGTCATAAATATGTCTAGGCTTAAGATGAACAACCATACTCCAATATTTATGTTTCTGATTTTCGACATAATAAACTTGATGTGCCTCGATGCTAGAATATATGGTTCATCGTCTGGAGAGTCACCTGTGTAAATGAGCCTTGAGATATTCACAAATGTGATGCCCAACTTATCTGTGGTTATTCCACGAGCAGTTGTCGTATTTACCTAGAAGCACTTAAAAAGCGTGACGGTGAATTGACCCTGGTAATTTAATTTGATAATGTCAACTAGCTTTCCATAGTAGGGGACACCTCCAAAATGCATGTCACCATCAATGGAGCTCGCATAACTTCTTGTACCAAATGTCCCAAAAACCCTAGAATTTTGGGTGAGATAACCTTGATCGCATGAAACTGTACAGAACTTGAAGCCATTAATGTCGCATGCGGTAAACCGTCTCGCATATTGGAGCGGGCCAATGGCAAGAGTTGTCAAATCAACAAGATGGGGGTTGTCATTGCGCATTCGACTTACAAACCAACTTGGGAATTCTCTATGTACCCTTCTATCAACCTCAGTATACGTCTGTGCCCTGATACGTAGTTGACGCTTGACATAACTTCTAAACTCTCTGACATAATTAAACATATATATATATTTAATTAATAAGATAATAGGTTGGTACTAATACTCATTGAACGAAAGGATATACTTGACTGCAGTTGATGAGTGCATTTCAGTGTGCCTGAACTCTTCCAACTGGAGGGAACAAACTAGCTGCCGGTGTTGAGGGGCCAACATCAGGGCAATATCAACACGAGGACGACAGTTGAAAGATGTCTTGAAGTCATCAAAGTACCGTAAACAAAAGTTCAGGACCTCATCCCCTATATAGCATTCCACTATTAAACCCTCTGGCCATGCCATATTCCTGACATATGACTTCAATTTCCCTAAAAACCTGTAATAGGTTAAAACAGTAAGATAAATCAGTAAATTGGTTATATATATATATGTGTGTGTGTGTAAATAATGTGTGTGAGCACCTTTCAATGGGATACATCCAATGATATTGAACTGGCCCTCCGAGTTTTGCCTCATGGACAAGGTGTATGGTGAGGTGCACCATGATGGTAAAAATGAAGGATGGAAGATCATTTCCAGATGGCACAATGTGAGAATTATCTGTTGCTGCAGTTGATCTACCTCCTAAGTGATAAGAACCTTTGCACACAACTTTCTGAAGAATGAACAGAACTCTACAACACCGTCGACACTTCTAAAGGCAATGTGTTTTTAAGTGTCAATGGTAGTAATTGTTGCATAATGACGTGGGAGTCATGACTCTTTAATCCAGATACCTTCCGAGACTGCAAATCGATGCACCTTAAAATGTTGCTTGAGTATCCATCAGGAACCTTAATGTTCTTCAACATTGAGAGAAATATATCCTTATTCGGCTTCATTAAGGTGAATTTTGCTGGTTGAAACTTGTCATTGTCGTCTGGCCAAGCATCTTGATGAATTCCCATGGATTGTAAATCCTTCCTAGCTCGTAGATGATTTTTGGACTTCCCAGATTTGTTCAACAAAGTGTAATGAACATTATCGCACACATTCTTTTCAATGTGCATAACATCAAGATTGTGCCGTAACATATTAGTCTTCCAATAAGGAAGGGTAAAAAATATACTCCTCTTCTGCCATTGTTGAACCGGGTCAACCTCCAAAATACTACGTGGTCTCCTTCTGCCTCATTTTGAATAATCATTTTTTCCAAACTCAAAATTAACATCAGTAAGTGACTCAAAATATTGGAACCACTTAACATGATAGGTGGTCCTCTTCTTTCATGTGTTCCATCAAAACAATTTCTTTGCAACCTAAATCTATGCTTGCCATCAAGAAATCAGTGATATCCAATAAAGCACCACTTCCGACTGTGTGGTAGGCGTAATGGCTCCGCGTCAAAGTTACACATGGGACAAGCGATGCCAGTATGCATATTCCATCCAGATAAAGTTCTAAGACCCGGAAAGTCACTTATCGTACACATCAAAGCCGCACGCAATTTGAATAGCTCCTTATCATGTGCATCGTATGTCTCAACCCCATCATTCCATAGTTCAACCAACTCCTTCATCAAGGGTTGCAGGTACACATTAATATCGTTGCCCAGTGCTTTCTTTCCTGGGATGATCATAGACAAAATGAATGAGTTCTGCTTCATACACATCCAAGGAGGCAAATTGTATGGAACTAATACCACAATCCAAATACTGTAACTTATGCTTAGGTTCCAGAAAGGATTAAATCCATCAGTCGCCAGAGCAAGGCGTATGTTTCTCGGATCCGCCGTAAAATCTGGAAATTCTTTATCAAACCCCTTCCAAGCTCGAATCCCGCGGATGTCTTAACTTACCATCTGGATTCGGTTTAACAGCATGCCACCTCATGTGCTCAGCAGTTTTAGACGAGAAATACAATCTCAGAAGTCGCGGCTTCAAAGGAAAGTACCTAAGAATCTTTGTAGGTTTCTTCTTCTTATTCTTCCCCTTCCCGTTCGGCTCGTATCTCGAGGTGTTACACTGCTTGCAAATTTCTCTATCCGCATCTTCTCCCAATAAAGCATGCAATCATTTGGACACGAATGGATTTTTCATACTTCAAACCCAAATTTACTGATAATCTTCTTTGCATCATAAAAAGATGCTGGATCAATGCTTCAGGGAATGCGTCGACCAACAATTCTAATATCATCAACATTCCCTTATCAGATATCCACATAGACACTTAATGTGATATAATTTAATTAAAAAAGATAATTTGGAGTACTTTCCACACCTAAGATATAGAGCTTTGTCAGCTTCTTCCATGAGCTTAAAGAAAATACGAGCTTCCGCGTTCCTCATGTACTGAGGTTTCAGACCTTGCACTTCATCTGTGACTACATTGTCATGAACACCAAAAGCATAACGAAGTGCATCATGGACAGGGTCAACCCGATCCTCTTCCACTCCTATTTACGAGAATGCAGGAGTATACTCTCTTAAGACATCACCAGTTTCTCCATGATATACCTAGTTTTTGTAACTTTGAGGGAACAGCTTAATTATCAAGTGTTCCCTAACAACATCTTTAACATACCATTTTTTGAAATTATATTTAAAGCAAGGACACGGAATCTTACCATTAATATTTCCATGTCTATCAGCAAAATTCAAGAAACTGTTTAATCCGGCCAAATATCTAGCGGACGTGCGTGGAAACCTGATCCATGACTTATCCATCGTATGAGACTTGAGCACAAATCACCAAGAATTAGAAAGTGTGATTAAAGATAGAAATTAGAGGAAGAATGGAGAATTTGGCAAAAAATCTGATTCTTGAAAGTTTAAATGTGTGTTTGTCAATGTCACAAATTTGCAGTGGTTATAAACCGCTGCAAATTCTGAGACAAATGAATGACCGTTGGAATTTGCAGTGGTTCTAAACCGCTGTTAATAGGTAGACTGTTGAAAATTGTAGCGGTTTATTAACCGCTACAAAAGAAGAGGGAAATTTTGAAATTTCAACTTTGCAACGGTTTATAACCGCTGCTAATAGGTTGACCATTGAAAATTGTAGCGGTTTATTAACCGCGACAAAAGAAGAGGGAAATTTTGAAATTTCAACTTTGCATCGGTTTATAACCACTGCTAGTTGGTTGACCGTTGAAAATTGTAGCGGTTTATTAATTGCGAAAAAAGAAGAGGGAAATTTTGAAATTTCAACTTTGCATTATATTAGCAATAGTTTAAATAATTATAATAATTATTAAGAATTTCAATATTAAAAAATTTGTTATTTCATTCAAAATCCAAATATTAGTAACATTCAATAATTGATTATAATTATTCAAAATTTAAATGTTAAAAAAATTTGTTATTTCTTTCAAAATCTAAATATTAGTAAAATTCAATAATTGTCTTATAGTATGATTTGTAAAATTCAATAATTAGGCAAAATTATTTAATGATTTGTCTTGTAAAATTCAATAATTGTCTTGTAAAATTATTTGATGATTTGTAAATTTATTTCATTTTAATTTGTAAATGAATAAATAAAATTTAAAATATCAAATAAATAAAGTTCAATAATAAGCCAAAATTTACAATAAATAAACAAAATTTGTATCAAAAATAAAAAATAATACAAAATCAACTGTCCGCTGAGGGGTTGGGGATCCTCGTGCTGGGGAGGTGGGGGTGGGGGGCCATGGTCGGTAGTGGAGGTAGCTCAAGTGGAGCAGAACCAGGGAAGGTAGCATGGAATGCCATCTGTAGCATGACATTCGCAGCCTGCCTCCACATCTCCATCTGCTGCTGCATCTGCTGCTGCTGCAATTGCGCCTACATCTGCTCCTGCTACTGCAACTATGCCTGCACATCTCTATCCATCTCTGCCGGTACGCTGTGCCGCCGAGGCCCAGATGTAGTCGCCTGGGACGCAACAGCAGAGGAGGAAGTCTCAGCCTCATATCCTTGACCCCCATAGATAAGGGTATTGGTTGCCTTAAACTCGAACCCTAGGAGTCGACCAGGGTGCCTATCACACCTATCCATGGCAACCCTCAATGAGGTAGTGGGTTCTACAATTGACCCCTGGGACTCCCTCAACTCAGCGTTTGTAAGTTGAATATGACTCTATACTCGAAAAAATTAAATCAAAATATTAAAAATTAAAAATATCTATAAATATTAAAATTATCTAATTATAAATAACATTATTAAATAAATAATTATACATTTACTACTTTCAAAATTAATTCATTAATTTAACAATTAATTATAAAAATTTCTAAATATTTCTCAAAATTACAAAATAATTACAATTCAATTATAAATTACTAGTTACTTATAAAATTATAAATTTAAAATTTAATTATAAATTTAAAAATACTTATAATGATATCCTCGGTCTCCTGCGTCAGGGGAGATCCATCTGAGTGTCTGTGGGTGGTTACAAACATCTCCCCGTAGGTCACCCTCCGGCCCTCCCTTCGTGCTGCCTCATCCAGCTCCGAGTACGCAATGGAGAACGGCTTCGATCCTGCCGTATGGTGGATTGTCTGCAGGGACCGATTCCTCACACCCTCCTCGACACGGCTTGCTGCTTTGGCGATCTCCTGAACTGGACAAATCTGCCTAATCTGCCACATCGACTTCGTCTAGGACGTCTGCCTCCAGCTCCTGGATCGTCTTGGTTCCGTCCCCCTCCTTTTGGTGGTATAGGTGACTCCGCTTATTCTTCCACCCTCCCCCCATATTCGAGATGGAGAACTCCCTATTCGCATCTCGTACAACAAACTTGCCTTGCAACAGATTTCAAAATTAAAGTTAGTAAATTATTTATTAATTAGAAAAGAATAATTTAAATAATTTAGATAATTTAAGTATTTTAAATAATTTAAATTTTACCTTCACTTTCTCCTATAGACCGTTCTTTAGGCTCTGCTAAATCCTCTTTCAGGTCTCAGCGCTAATGTCAAACTGTAGGAAGTTCCCGCCCTGCTCAGTTAGTTAGCGGTTGAAGAGATGACCACCCTTCGCCCACGGCTGCCAGTGATGTCGTCCCACTGCATGATGACCCTTTGCCCACTAGGGAGTTGGTGTATATCCCTCAGTGTGAGCTTCCTCGTAACAGTCGCTCCTGTCGAATCTGAAAATTGAATTCATACAATTATTTCATAAAAATAATCATTTATTAATAAATAAATAAATAAATAAAATATTATTTATTATTAAACAAATTAAATAAATAATGAAAATTAATAAAAAATTAAATAAATCATTTTAATTAATAAAAAATTAAATACAACATGTTAATTAAATAATGTATTAATTGTTTACTTATCTTGAATGTCGATTTCAAATCCAGTCGATCAACTAGCAGAAGGGCGTCGAAATCCTTGGTCCATCTCTATCTCCTGGTCCTCAAACATCTTAGCCTCTTGAATTGAGATATTGATATTGCCGAGCTCGAAATCATCGACGTTCAGCATAACGTCGCCCTTCTCCTGACCATCTCCACCGTCAGGGAACATAGCCTCCTTCCCAAGCCTCCTACTCTGATCCTGATCAGCCATCTTAAAAAAATTAATTTGAAAAATTAATTAAAATAAAATAAAAAATCTAAACATAAATATAAATATCCAAAAAATAAAAAATATAAATAAAAATTAATTAATTAAAATTAAAAAATAAAAAATATTTCAAACTAACCTCTGATGTGACGCTCTGAAAAGTCAAAAGTGAGAAAAATGAGGGGGTGGGGGGTTTATATAAACGCTGATTTAGTAGCGATTTCAGGTAAACCGCTGCAAATTAGTAGCGGTTCTGCCAAAACCGCTACCATGACAGCTGCAAAACTAGCGCCTGCTTGGGAAATTTCGATACTTAGTAGCAGTTTGTATGAACCGATGTTGATTGAGAGACTATTCATTTTTGCAACTGTTATTTTTTGAAAAAACTGCTACAACTTGTGACGCAAATCAGTAGCGGTTATGATAACTGCTACGGTAACTACGGCCACTAACGACCCTTCGCTTTTGCAACAATTTACATTTATTAAAACCGCTGCAAGTTTGCAAAAAAAACCGCTACAAATGTGCATTTCGATTAGTAGCGATTTATTAACCGCTACAAAATGCAGCCCTAGATTGTCATCACATATTAGTAGCGCTTTAACTTAAAACCGCTACAAAATTCATAATTTAGTAACGACTTTGTTAATCACTACTAATTAACCGCTGCTAAATACCCCTTTTTTAGTAGTAAAATTTACCAAGCTCATTTGATTTTTCAGAAGAAAAATACAATACATCTCTAAAAAATATAATTAACAATGTTTAGAATACAAAAACATAATACATAATTAACAATCTTCAGAACAAGTATGCATTTAAGATGAAATAATAAGGTTTAAAATAATATTTGAAACTATTGAGACATCATCCTCTTCCTATTAAAAATATTAAAAATAATATTTGTTTTAGCGGCTCGAATCAGCCTTAGCCTACAGGTTGGGGGGCTCAACCCGTGGGCTAAACCTATTTTACTAGCACTACAGACACACACACAGATATATATATATATATACACACCAACGTATCAAAGTGCACAAAAAAGAAGAGGAAGAGGGTACAATGGTGCGGGTGCTTGACATGGTGATATCATGTGAGAGTGGTTAAGATAAATCTAAAAAATATGGAGATTGATGTGAAATATTTTTTATTTTTTCATCATTTTTCCCTAAAATTATTAATTGCAATATATAAAATATGTATGAATATATACTATTTATTAAGATTCATGCCTTTTTAAGTAATTTTTTACTAAAAATCATTTTTCCAACGTTTATCTAAACATGCTTTTATTTTTACAAATGTTATATTTCCAACATTTATCCAACATAAATCAAATCACATCATCTGACGAAACAAAACTCTATAAAAACCATTTTTATTTTTATATTTCTTAAATTTGAATCTGGTATCGTTGGTTCTTTTCCATTTCAATTAAACATTTTTATTTTTATATGAAAAAAAACGATTGCTGATTTCATTACCATAATAGTAAATATCTATTGAAACATAGTAAATTTCATTACAAAAATAGGAAACTATAATGGTAAATATTTATTGAAATCTAAAAATCTCGTTACAAAAATAGGAAATTGTCGTTAGGATTCACTCAAGTTTGAGATCTAGAAAACAAAATTTGTTGCCATTTGCATGCATTACTATAATGACAAATCTCTCATTACAAAAATAGTAAATTGGATTAGGATAAATAAGTTTGAAACTCCTTGCCATTATTCTTAAGTCATAAAAAGTAGACTAAATTATTAATGATAAGCTAGTGATAAGTATAAATATGTTCTCAATTTTAAGTGGGTAGACACTCATCTCAATTTTAAGTAGGGCAATGACAGAATATTTTGTATGGTCCTATTTATAAGTCATCTCGTTAAATTTTTATACCAATGCACAATTCTACCATTCATTTATTATGTGTTAACTTTTTTCTCATATTATATATTAAATAGGAAAAAAGTTGGAATGTTGTATAATTTTAAGATAGAGGTAATGATGTTTAAAGTTTTTTTAATCTATATGAAACATATTGGAAGTGACTAATAAATAAAAAAAATTGTTACTTCTCAATTGTGATCTGATTTTCGGGTAATTAAGTAATATAATATAATATGATTTTAAATAAAAAACTTAAGTACAACTTTTCATAAATTATAAAATTAGAATTAATAAATTTAATAAAAATAGAAATTTTAATAATTATTATTAAAATAAAAAAATATTATTATTAAAACAATAATTTTTAAATAATGATTAGGAAATTAAAAAGTAATAATTTATTTTTGATTTAGGCTTTGAGGAGTCCTAAACAGCAAGCATTACAGTTTTGAAGGATTGCATGCATGTGTTCATTAATCATTGACACTTTAACCCATTCCATCATTAAGCCTCTCCAACAATACAACCATCACAAAGTCCCTTTGATTCACAAAACCTTCTGGCATTTGAGTGGTGGAGATGTAGGATAGTAACAAGCCTATGGTGAAGCCTAAACTAGATGACTTTGAGAGAAAGAACTCATGTTAATGAGAATGAGTGAAACACTTCCCCTGTAAGAAATCTCACATATCATCCATCTCCCTTGATTAAATTGCAAAACCTTTATTAGCATGGATTATTATGGATTAGTGTCATTTCTTTTCAATAAATTTAGACTCAATGTTATTCCATTATTTTGCCCGGAGTGCAAAAAGTGAGTGTGGGGGAATTTGATAAACCCTTATCTCAAAATTGAGCTTAAATAAGTCAAATAATGGCTATTTGTGTTAATGAGAAATAATGGGAATTAATTGCTAGTTTGAGATTATTTCTTTATCACCTCCTAGAACTCTCTAAAATTGCATTATTTCTTGAGTGAATGATATTATATATGGGTTCACTGTGCAGGACAAAGGAAAGCCAACGCTGTGAAAAAGGAAAGGAAGCAACTAAAACAAGGACAATGAACATGCTGAAAACGCCACGTTTTGGCTGACCAAAGACAACAGAAAAAAAAAGAAAGACCAACCAAACAGTGGAACCAAAACCAGAAAAGAAAACAAACTGAACAAAATTAGTTGGAGGAGAACCGAAAATGGTTAGCTAGCAGCAGTCTTTTATCCAATGAGATTCTTCTTTTTACCAGGAGCTCAGTCTTTTATCCACCGTAAATCACTCCCCGTGGGACACCTCACTAGCCTGCAGAGATCTCTGCAGCTTCATCTATCTTTCCTCGTTCAGTTCGTCACTGTGGGAGGCGACCGTTCTCTCTTTCAGCTTCTAATCGCCTGAAGCTCATTTCTCCAATCCACTCACTAAGATAGCAGCCCACACCGTTCGAGAATCACCTCTCCCTTCTGGAAAACCCCATCCACCCTACTGTTTCCACCGGATTCAAGAGGACACCAGGTTGGAATCTTCATCTTCCACTGTTCAGACACTTCACCAAGTCGCATAGATCTCTGCAGCCACCATTGTTTGGAAGCAGTTTTGGAAACTACAGACTCATGAGCCAGATCTGGTTTTTCTCCTGATGAGTGCGCTTGAACCGGTCACTTTTGGATTAGCTTGACCTCAACGACATACACACAGCTCCAGCTTGTGTCAGATCGTCACTCCCCGTCCGATGAAGATCATCTTCTATCCAGGATATATTCTGGTCATTCACTCTCCCTGATACGTTTCTAGATCACTCCATCGATGTGACAGGAATCAGCTTCAAACACTCTCGTGATGCCAGGAATTTAGTTCATCTTCGTTGCTACTGCTGTTCTTGCCTTTATATCCAGCTGACTTTTCTCTTGCTGTCCCAAGAGCTAAGCCGAGCCTGAGCTATATTTGTGCAGGGAGTTATCTATTTTCCATTATGCTTTTCAACTCTGTTGTTGGTATGTGATGACAAGATAAAACATCTGAGAGTGTAAAGTGGCCTCATTCTTTCTTTTATCCACGATCAAAACATCTGGTTGGATTTAATGATATTAGTTTGGAGATTTACTTCTTGATTGATATTAGCACCAGTCAGTTTATGTAGTTGATTTACTTTCATATTTGATTGTTGTGAATTAAATCCGAGTGGTATTAATCAATAGTGCTCTTGGAAGTGGCTAAACTATAGTTCTACAAATCCATGTCATATCTGTATTGATTGTGGAAATAGGAATGTGTTGAGGATGAATTCGTGATGTTTGAAAGGGGAAGGCAGTGAGGGTAAAGTTATAACTCTTGGGTGTTGATACC
>JANTPZ010143716.1:0-11208 GCA_025593235.1 Vachellia pachyceras | reverse complement strand
GAAAGTTATGATGTTCCAAATATTGAAGAAAATCACTGAAAAACCTGGGAAAATAGAAAAATGACCAAATGAACAGTACTTTTCACGAATTAAACTGTATCATTTGGGAAAGTAAATGACTCAATGAGTATTTTTCCCTTATAAAGGAACTTACAAGCTTCAAATAGAAACTGGAAGCACTCAATTTTGATTTTTCTACAATTAGTTATGAATTTTCAAATTTGGCCCAAAAATATGTGAAAAGTGACGTGAATAGTAACCTTAAACTTGAAAATTTTATTTTTCACTCTTTCGTTACTCTAAGTCACTAAAGGCCTAAAGGTTCTTCCAAAAAGATATTTAATGAAGCTAAAGGTAAAGATTAAGGAGTGTCACACTAGATCAATTGCGAACTCCACTTCTCTTTCTGGGGGTAGTCCGCTAATTTCCTCTGGAAATATCTCTGGGAACTCTCTGACTAACGGAATGTCATTAAGAGTTTCTTTAGTTTCAACTTCAGCTGAAAAGAAAACCACATACCCTTGACAGCCCTTTCTCAAACATCTGTCTGCTTCTGCTTCAGTCATAAAGCTTAGTTTGACCTCAGTATATGGGCTTGACTCCCTATGGGGTAATACCAAGGTTCGATTCTTACAATCAAGTAAAATATTATTTGCAGACAGCCAGTTCAGACCAACAATTACATCAATATCATGCAAAGGTAGACATATCAAATCAATAAGAGTGCTACAATGCTCATACTGGACTATGCAATTTAGACATGTACAACAGGTGACAACTCTTATACCAGTAGGGGTAGATACAGTCATGTCATAGGGTAATGTGTCGATGGTCAGACCCAGACACTCAGTACAGTTATATGATATAAATGAATGGCTTGCGCCTGTATCAACATTGCATGTACAAGATAATTGTTTATACGAATTGTACCTTGTATCATCTCAGGCAACTTACGAGCTTCTTCCTAGTTCATTGCAAAAACTCTGCCCGAGCTTTGAGGTATGGACCCCTCAGTCACCTGCTTTCATCTCTAGCAAAATGTCCAGGTTTTCCACATGTATAGCAGACATTCTGGCCTGCTAAGCAAGCTCTGTCACCATGATTCTTGCCGCATAAGCTACATGGCTTACTGGGCTGGCTGCGCTGAAAAGTACCTTTCTTTCCTGTTTTCTTGAATCCTTTTCTATAAAGAGGTCTCTTTCCTTTTCTCATTCCTGAGGAACTACCTACTCCTGGCTTTTCTGTTGAGGTCGAAGCCTTAGCCAGTGAATGATGATTCTGGCTACTTTCTGTAACTCTACAAACTTTAACTGCAGTATTAAAGGTAGTAATCCTCATCGGAGCAACTCTCTCTCTTAAAGCTGGCCTTAGTCCTTGAAGCATCCTCTCAGTATTCCACTCCTCATCATGAGTTCTTTGGAGATAAGTGGAGTATCGATATAAATATAAATACCTTAATAAGTATTCGTCAAAAGATTCTTTATCTCCTTGCCTTAAAACAAGGAATTCAGCTTCCTTCTCATCCTGCACAGACTTAGGGAAATACTTCTGGTTAAATTATTCCAGAAAAACTTCCCAAGTAATGGGGATGTCTCTTGCCCTCAAGATAAGCTCAGTGTTGTTCCACCATCTATCTGCTTTTTCAAGTTTGTATACAGCTAACTGTGCTCTCATCTCAGAGGGGCAACTCATTACTTTAAATATTTTCTCAAGCCGCATTATCCAGCTCTCTGTGACTTGCACATTCAAGCATCCTTCAAAAGTAGGTGGGTTATGTTTACAAAATTTGCTTACCCACTGCTGAACATCTTCCTTATCTTCTGGCCTCACCATTCTAATTGGAGGAGGTTCAGGGATTGGTTCAGTTTCTTTCTGCGGAGGGGGTTGAGGTTCTTGCTATGGAGGAGACTGAGCATTCTGATTTTGAGCAGCTAAGGCTACTGCTACCGCTGCTTGTATGGTAGCCTCTCTTTTAGCCTCTCTCTTGTTCTTGGCGAACTCTTTCTTGCTCATGACGAGCCTGTGTCATTATTAAACTCTTCCATTAGTTTCTGCTGTTCATTTAATCTTCTTAAAATTTCCTGCATTGGGTCTTCCTGTCTAGGTTGACCCCTTTGATCATCTCTTGTTCCAGTTCTACGATTTTACACCATATTGATCTTTTAATCCTTTAAAATGAACAACCACATCATATCGAATTGTATTTGGTAAAGCATGCCATATGCCAGTGGAGTTAGAAAACAAAGCCTATTGGGTTGTGAAGACTTATAACATGGATTATGAAGCCTCTGGACTTGAGAGAAAACTACAGCTGTAAGAGCTTGATGAGATGAGACTTGAGGCATATGAGAGCTCTAGACTTTACAACGAAAAGACCAAGATACTTCATGACAATAATATCACACGGAAGGAATTTAAAGTGGGTGATCGTGTGTTACTGTATCGGGCCCGATTCAAGCTCAATAATGGCAAGCTAAAAGACAAATGGTATGGGCCTTTCACTGTCACTAAAGTGCATTTTTTTTGGCATGGTAGAATTGCTTGATGAGATCAATGGAAAGGAATTCCAAGTTAACGAACACCTCCTTAAGCTCTACCATGAGTCATCAGCAAAGCCTCTTTGAGGCCATGTTGTCTCTTCTCCTTTCACTCTCTTTTACTTTCAGTGTGATTAGATTGATGATTATTCTTGTTTGACTGATTGTTTGAGATAACTGTGAGGGAGGGCATCCCAGTAGAAGTAGAAGTAGTGTAGTTTAGTCTAGTTGCAGAATAAAGAAACCCCTATGTATGTTTTGAGCTTTAGGTCATTTTCTATACATTGAGGACAATGTGTTGTTTAAGTGTGGGGGAAGGGATAACATTTTGGTTTGTTTTAAAATGATAAAATGCCTTAAAATACAAATTTTTAAAAGAAACCCTTATATTGATACAAGCCCATAGTGGTAGAGGGTCGCATTTACTACTTTGGAAATGAGATTTATACGGAATCCTTGAAACTTTCATGAAATCTAGTGTTTTGGCAAAAAATTTAAACCAATTTGTTGCTTCTCAAGTGAATGGAAAGAAAAATGAACCCACAATTAGATTTTTGGTTACTCCTTATTTCGAAAAAATGTTTCTAAATTATTGATTCATTTGGATTTTGAGCATGATTTCAATCAATTGCAATGTTTTGATTAGTTATATTTCTAGAGTAAGCATTGAGAATGATTAAGCATATGCATTGTGATTAGTTTACTTTGCAATTGGATTTTTTAGGGTGATTATTTGAGATAAACCTTGTCGTAAGGATATTTGAGCCATACAGTTATATCCATTCATGTGTGAATATTTACTTGACTTTTCACCTTCTAGAACTTGTCTTTACTCTTTTTCGAAGCTGTATTTGCATTGATGTGTGAAGATGAAAGAGGCATTTGTTCTAAACCCTTTTGACCTAAACACAAACTGTTTCATTCATTTATCCATTGCCACCCATTTGAGCCATTCTTAGTTGGATGCATGCCATTTATTCATAATGGTCGTAGTATTCAAAAAATAAAAAATTATTAGAGAGATTTGCTAGTAGAAAGTTGAATAATGTTTGTATTGAATGCCTTGTGAAAAAAAAAGAACAAAAAAAATTATTAGCAAAAAAAAACAAGAAGATGAAAAAAAGAGGAGAAAAATAAAAAGAAAGAAGGAGAAAAAAAGGGAAAGAAAAGGAATTTGTACTTGAATTTCAAAAGAAATTAGCAAAATCTTATCGAGTTATGTGAATGCTATGAACTTAATCTTCCTTTTTGGTATGCATGTCAACTGTTCATTTTTTTTTAAAAAAAAAGGCTCCTATAAGCCTTATCCATCATTACAAGCCTCTAAAGTCCTCTTGATTCATTACATTATTTGTGATTATCGGTGGAGAAATTAGAGTAATTACAAGCCTATAGCAAGGTGATAATTAAGTAAATTTGAGTGAAAAATGTCCTTTGTGAGAAGAATGAGCTGAGCGCTATTTATATGAGTGTTCCCTTGTGATTACTCTTTGCATTCAGTTGTGAAGTTCATCTATTCCATTTTGCATTGTTTGGTCATGATCGGTGATTGCTTGAAAGATGTGATTATTCAATTCATTGTTCTTTTTTGCTCAATCTCTATTTGTATTGATAAGTTGGAACTTGATCTGGTACTCAATTGCCTTTGTTCAGGAGTACAAAGGTCTAAGTGTGGGGGAATTGATCTAACCATAATTTAACACACTTTTTCATAGATAATTGAGGGATTTTAACAAATTTCCTAAACTAAAATTACACTATTAAGCACTAATTTGGAATAAGAACATTTGCATCGAATTAAATTAAATTGGGGGTAAAATGGTTTTAAATTGATAATTTATCTATGCAATTGTTTCCTCAAATTTTTGATATTGTTGGTGCTTAATTTTTACATTGTAGGTACTAAAGAGGAATGTTGCAATATCAAATATATAAAAAAATGATAATAATAAAAGAAAAGGGGTTGAAGCATTGAGAGAGGCCCAACCCTAAATTTTGAATCTTCCCTGCACGCACGAGCACACGGAGAAACAGCTACGAGGAGTACCAACAGCTAGCTTTTAATTTTGAATTCCTTCATGATAACAGACAGCGTCAATTTTGGGGAATCACAGCTGCCACTCCTATATTCTTGGATCACAGCCGCCAATCCTAATTTTTTGGGAATTCCTTGATTTCCTCATTCATCCATCCATTTTATTGAAGCAACGAGAGGCACGATACAATCCAGCCACACCTATTCTCTTCGTCTCTCTCCCTCAGCACCATACTTCAGCAAGGAAGAAGAGAGCACTCATCATCATCTTCCTGCTTCATCATCTCGGCCACTACCTCCATTCCTCAACGCGTCACCACAACCAACGAGACCACCATCGTCCATTCATTCTTTGCTTTCTTCACCCATGCAAGCACACACAACTCTCCTCCATTCCAAAACCCCATTCTCTGCTCTCTCCCTGCTCACGACGTCAAAGGCCACACAAGGAGAGAAGGAGACCAGACCAGTGATCACCACTCCACTCACATACCCAAACCACCATTCCGTTCTAAATCTCCAGCTTCTTCACCCATAGAAGTGCACGAGCAGAAAGAAAGGGAATTCCTCTCAGCAGCACCACCAACAAGGGAGCCCTGATCCTTTGCTCGACTACCCACGCACCACAACCATTGACGCACGACATCAGCTCCTGGAGTAGACTAAGACACGACAGAACCAGAGACGCCATCAACCATATTCTCCATGCCACGCATCCTCCATTCATTTTCTTCCAGTCTGTTACACACACTGTTCCTGGGCCCACATTATTTCTCTCTTCTGATTGCTATCGTGGATGGGTACATGGAGCTTGTTGGAATTGGGTTAGAAACAATGCTTGGCTAATTGATTAGCATCGTGGTGATGGAGTTTTTGATCTGAGCTCACGGATTTACATAGGGGAGTTTTTCTATCATTCCATTAGTTTAAAATTATGTATTTGAATTTCCTAATTATAGGGATGATTGTATATGATTTTGGAACTGAGATGGATGTTTGTTTGTCTCTGTTTGGATTGATTTTCATAATTAATTTTGGATTATGCGTTGTTGCAAAAAAATATGTGTTTTGATTTCTTGATAGCATTAATTTAATTATGTTAATTAGCGTGTTATTGTCTAGTTAATATGATTATTTGATGCTTTGGAATGGCTGTTTAGCATTTCATATTAGAAGACTCATATTGCATTATTATGATATTAATTGTGCATTAAACGGTTTTTAACAATACCTTAATAGGTGATAGTTAGCTATGTTCGTAGGAGCTATTATTGATTGAGAATATTGGACTTGAGTGTTAGCATGAGGTTTTACTAAAGGTTTAATGGGTTTTCAACTCCCACAATTATTTTTGAGCGAGGATGGTCACATCTCTAACACCAATGGCATTCATCATTTCTGAAAATCCGAAAGTATTCATTAGTTTAAATTTACTGGATTTGAAGTGGTTTAGAAAATCATTCTATAAGAACCCTTTTCTTCTAACCATTTTTTAGCACTTAGTTTAACTTAGGGAATTGAAACAAATGCTCCTTGATAAGAGAACGATCCTAGGGTTAGTGCACTAATTGCATTAGTTTTAGGTAATGATTGGATCTTGAGACGACTAGAGACCGCGAGAATCAGTGGATGTGTGCATGTTCATGCTATGGCCATATGCATTTATGTATTTCATGTTACACTTTTATTCATCAACATTCATTTAGAAAGTCGTCATGCATTTTTATGAAAGTACGTTAGATAGTTTTACTACTGGGATTTCCAAAAATCTCATTCTCCCCCAGTAACCATTTTTAGGTGGAAGTACACTCAAGGGTAAGGAGAAAGTGGTTGATTCATGAAGCAAAGTTTGATGTGAAATGTTGTGGATTTTATTATGAAATTCACGTTATTATGTTTGAAGTTTGTCATGTAACGTAACTTGTTTATGTATCATGGACTTATGATAATTAGTGTATGCTTTAAGAATGCCCAATTACATAGGTTAATATGGTTAAGAAATGTTTAGAAATCAAATGATAATTTTATGAAATTAAGTATGGCTGAAATTTGGCTAAGTGCTAAAAGTAAAGTTTGTCATTTCCCTTACTTTGCCATATCGCTAAACAGAGTAATTGAACTTCAAATGAGTTGAAATTTCATGGAAACATAATTTACATTGAAAGGTTTAAAATGATCCAAAGATCACTGAAATTGGAGTTTTTTACAGAAAGTTATGACTGTCCAAATTTGGTGAAAAATCATAGAAAATCCTGGGAAAATGGAAAATTACCATATGAACAGTACAACTTTGCGAATTAACATGTACCAACTGGACAATTTTCTGTACAAATGAGTATTTTTCCTTCATAAAGGAATTTGTAAGCTTCAAATAGAATTTGGAACCACTTAGTTTCAATTTTTCTATAATTAGTTATGAATTTTCAAAGCTGGCCCAAAAAACTATGAATAGTAACTTTCTTAAAAATGAAATTTTTAATTTGGTCCCTTTTGACTTTGTAAGTTGTTTGAGGCCATTAATTGGTTCCAAATAATTATAATGGAAGCTAAGAGGGATGAATAAGAGGTGTTACATTGGGATTACTAAGAATGTAAGCTAAGGACATAAATGTCATTAAGTATAAAGACCAAGAGCAATATGGTCATTAGATAAAATGGGTCAAACCAATAATCAAACGTCAAGTTTGAGCCCGCGGATAGAAGGTACTGAAAAATTTGATGTTGTTGGGCCGGAAGTCGCAGAATCAGATTTGGCCTGGTAGATGGAAGTCGGTAGGAACTTCAAAGTTAAGCGTGCTCACTCTGGAGCAATCTCATGATGGGTGACTTACTTGGAAGTAGGTCATTACACAAAAGATCAAGTGCGACAAAGTCAAGAGCAAAATGGGAAATTATGAAAAGTTGACAGTATAAGGGCATTTTGGTCATTAAGAGAAAATGTGAGGGCATTTTAGTCATTTGTCAAAGTCAAAGTCAAAATGTCAACTGTTGGTCAAAATATCAGAAAATTCACATATGCCCAAAAGATGGAGCAGAACTCACTGATTACCATAGATTGACCGATTATTGAAATTCGGTCTGGATGATGATTTATGGAATTTGAAAGATTTGATGGTTGAAAATAATTAGTTAAGGTATCACGAGTTCTCTAAGACCAAAAATTAAAGTCTAGAAAAATTCAGTGAATTTTATAATATTTTATAAAATTATTGCTCAAGGTAAGATTAAGGCGATTTTCCCAAACATGAGGAAAAAGTCCCCACAATCCCCGAAATACAATTTATTTCCAAAATTAATTTTGGAAAATCTAGAGGGCATTTTGGGAAAAGAAAAATGGCTAGAGTATCAGTGAAAAATGTAGACATTTTTAAAGTCGTAAAAGTATTTTGCACTCTGATTGCTCGTTTTCAGGGATTTTGGACAGGATAAAATAATCCTATAAAATTTGAGGAAATCAAAGGGTATTTTGGGGATAATAATTTTACCATATTCGAGAGGGAAATATGGAGATTAAATGAGGATAAAAATATATCCAGAAAAGTAGAAAAAGATTTACCGGAATAAAGTTATGTTTACCGGTAGAAAGTGTAATCGGTAGAAGTAACCGAATGGAATTTGGTTTGGTTAGTGTAACCAAATCCCAAACAGATTTTTCCTCTCCATGTGCAGCAATGATTTCCACTTTTGAGGAGCCAATGAGAAGCAAGCAAATGTCTCATGTTTGGCTAAATTTCAACCTTGGATTATACTTAATGAGTAAGGATTAATCTTAGCCCTTAATCTTTTTATGTGAGAATTTATAAACACAATTTCTCCTCCATTCCCACCCCATTTTGGCTGAACTCCATGATCAGAAATTTGAGAGCAAAAGACTCCATTCAAGCTTCCACAAGAGGAGAAAAATTCAAGAGAAATCCAAGGTAAGAGGTGAAGATACTTGAAATTATAGATGAAACTCTTCCTTGTGCTCTCCTCTACCACTTCCATGGATTGAAACTTTGATTTGTTCACTCTTTCTCAAGTTTGGATACTTAGGGTTCTTGAGAGCAAAGTGAGAAAGAGAGGGATTTAGAGCCATTAATTGGTTGTAAAAGTCTCCTTCTGTTGTAATGAGCCTTTTGATGTATATATTGTGGTTGTTGGAACTTGTTCTTAAATTTTGTAAAATTTGGGATGATAAAATTTTAAGGGGAGATGCTGACCAAATTTTCATTTGAAATGGGAAAGTTAAACTCAAGCTTTACCATGCATGAAGATGAGGTTGAAAACAAGAATATGATTATATAAGTGTTAAAAGTTGGAAAATCATGTTGATAGTATTTATGGGTATGTCTCGGCCAAGTTTGGAAATTGGGGAAGGAATGTTGTTTTGATGATTTTGATGCTTCCAATGGCTTTAGAAGGCAAAATTGTATAGGGTTTAAGTTAGAAGAAGTTTTGGGAAGCATTGGAAATCATTTAGTCAAGCTTTGAAATTCTAAGGGTCTTGAAAAGAGTAAGAGAAAGGAAGTTGCGTTTTTTACAATTCTCTTGTCTTGCTGATGGCTTGAGAATAATGATTATGTATTTGTGTAATGTTTAGGAAGTTTAAATACCAAAGAAATCATTGGAAAAGATTAACAAGAGAGCTTCAAGTTCAAGGGGAATTAAGAGGACAAAGTAGAACACTCCTAACTTTGGCATCTACCTTGCATTGATTATATATATGTGTGAAATGCCATGTTTGTTGTATGAAACTTTGATTGAGTGAAAGCTTGATGATTGTTATGCAATGATTGCCTTGGCTTGATGAATACATGATTGATTGTTCTTGTTAAATAGCATACATGTTTTGATTTAATAATCATGCATGGAGATGTATTCTTAGAGTGTTTGCTACTGGGATTTCTTTGAAATCTCACCCCCACTAACCCTTTTAGGTACAAGCACAAGCAAGAGTAAGAGCAAGGTGTATGGTCATTGAAGATGGTTTAGCTTTATGTTCTTACTTGTGGAATTTTGTGTGACATGGTGGGAAATTTGTGTTGAGAATTGATGTAGTTATGTAATTTTAAACCTCTACATATATGGTAGCCCAAAAGAGGTGAAAGCATACTCTAATTAGAGGCTAATTCATGCTTAATCATGATCGAAAGAAGCTTAGAAGTGAGTATGCTAAATTGTGAAGTTAAGAGTTAATGAGTTGAGTAAATAGTAAATGTAAAGTTGGTCAAACTCCATATTTTGGCAAAATGGGAAACAGAGCAAATAAACTCCAAATGAGATGAATTTTTACAGAAAAATACCTCATATTGCAAGCTTTAAAACAGCCAAATAACACTGAAATTGGAGTTTTGTACGAAGAGTTATGATGTTCCAAATTTAGCGAAAAATCACAGAAAAACCTAGGAAAAATGAAAATTACCAAATGAACCGTCCATCTTTGCACAATAAACTGTTTCAATTGGGCAAGCTAATGACCCAATGAGTATTTTTCCCATGTAGAGGAACTTTTTAGCTTCAAATAGAAATTAGAAGCACTCAATTTCAATTTATTTAATAATTAGTTATGAATTTTCAAAGTTGACCAAAAAATCTGTGAATAGTGACATGAATAGTAACCCTAAAACTCGGAAATTTTATTTTTCACTCTTTGGTTACTCTAAGTCACTAAAGGCCTAAATGTAATATCCACCATTTTCTGTAAATAAGCACATAAGCCAAATTCATAGATATGAGAGAAGACAAGGTCCATAAATGAAAGTACAGGAAGAGAAGATGTCAATGGACCAAAGAGACCCTGATCAATTTAGTCCCAAGGCTTTGAAATTACTAAGAATGTAAGCCAGAGACATAAACTTCATTAAGTAAAAAGACTAGAGGTAATATGGTCATTAGATAAAAAGGGCCAAACTAGTAATTAGAAGTCAAGTCAGAGCCCTCAGATAGAAAGAGTAGCAAAAGTTGATGTTGTTAGGCCGAAAGTCTGACGAGCGAACCGTTAGTCGCCTTAGATCCACGTCAAAAATAATTTAACCGAATTAATGTAGTATAGCACCAATCCAGGTCGTATTCACTTTGAGGAGCCGAAAATGAGATTAATTCCTAATAATTGAATGTGAGCAACCTAAACTCAAATTAAAATACTTCTTTTTGGTTTTTAATAAAATAATTGAAATGAATTTTGATAAAAGAAATGGAAAATGAAACACACGAGTAAACGATGATAATAATCAATCCTCCACTTCAACAACGTGGGCAATCATCACTTCAATAGATGTGGGAGTTAAAATAATGAATTAAAGAATTATAATTAAGCTTTTAATCTAACAACCGAGCCACCTCGAATTGCCACAAAATATTCTCCAAACTTTCAATTTACTAACTGCCAACAGAATAGTAAAGAGGAATTAAGGATAATAAAATCACTGCTTAATTGTAACTCTTGAATTCAAATAATAGAATTAAAGCTAGCAAAAGATTATTTGATCCAAGATTCTAGGCCACCTTAGAAAATCACAAAATATTAACTTTGAAATCAATATAAACATCATACCAAAATATTATAATTGAAATCAAAGTTAAATCAACCCAATATCAATTGATAAACAATAATTCAATCACAATAATCTCCAAAATAAATCCTATCAAACAATA
>JANTPZ010143715.1:0-15398 GCA_025593235.1 Vachellia pachyceras | reverse complement strand
CAATAGTCACACACGTATTTATATATTGATATGCCTTGATTTGAAATCTTTATTAACATTTGAATTAATTTCACCTTGTTTTGGAATGCAGTTGCTGAGAGAATTGCTAGTGAGAGAGGTGAAACCATTGGAGAAAGTATTGGTTACAAGGTAATTCTTTGTTGATGTATGTATTGAGTTCATCTTCTTTGGGATTCAATACTTGCATGGGAACATTGGTTTGAAATTTTTAAGATTGGACCAGTACTTCTTCCAAGTGAAACACACACATGTATATGGTGTATTTGCTTTTTAATTATTAGATTTTCCAGGATTCCACTGTCAAAGGTTCATTAATGGTTATTGTTCTCATAAAAGTTTGCATTATATTACAAAATTAACATATACAATGACTTTCAAAAGTAATAAATTATCAACTTGGTTGCTTGCTTTATCATGTGATATTGGTTTCTGTTTGAGAGACTAAATCATTCTCACTGTTGTGTATTCTATTGTAAGCAAAGGGGTACAATATATAGATGCTGAAGGTTTAATCAAAAGGAGCATAATCAGCGATTACAATCAATAGTAATGATGATTTATTTTCTCCTAATCCTAGGGAAGATTATAGGAAATAAATATGGAAAAGTTACATTTCAAATTTGATTTCTAACGTTTTCTAATTTAATGTTTTGATTAATGAAGTTTACATGCTGTAGTGTGATTTCAAGCTGTGAACCATGGAAGAGGGTGAGGTCTTTTATTGAGTGTTTACGTCACATGATAACATAACAGTAACTATGCTTTCTGAAATTGAAATTTAGATACGGTTAGAAAGCAAAGGTGGGAAGTGTTCATCAGTCATGCTGTGTACAACTGGAATTTTGTTGAGGGTCCTGTGCTCGTTTTCTAAATGTTTGAGTAGATCAAAGACAGGAACCATGAAGAATGTCAAATTCGGGATCACTCACATAATTATGGTACTTCTCTTTGATTTACTTATTGTTTTACAGCTTGAAGCAGAATAGATGTTTATGGCTCTCAATCTTGCTTATACTTTTTTCCCCTTAAAATAAATTTTTTAGGAACTGGATTTTATGCTTATCTCCAGTTGAGCTGCCAAACTGTCTCTATTCCCACATGGGCCCTTGCTCGCTTTACAGCTCTGCTCCATAGTGTATTTGAATGTCCAATTTTGCAATTGGCATACAGCTATGGTGCCCATCTTTTTTGGAAAACCCCCAAAAGCACTTCAAAAAGTACTTTCACACAAGTTGAGATAAAACTTCTCTCACGTATTTACCTAAAACTCCGTAAAATCACTTAAAATAAGCTAAGCCAAACACTCATGTCGGAGGCTTATGATACTATATGAGAAATGTGAATACATGTTTTGTTTCCTTGCCTTGGCAAGCACAATTTGCAAAGCGTGATAAATTTCATTGCTTGTTCAGGATGAAATTCATGAAAGGGACCGGTACTCAGACTTCATGATGGCAATTGTTAGGTACAACATGATGGAACATCTGAATTCTAGTGTTGTTTAATACAGATGTATATTTGCCGTAAACAGATAATTGATAGTAAAGTTGACTTGTAGGTCATAATTTGCAGCACTTTTTTGAAACTGATATTGAATGGTTGCCTTCTTTTAATTTTTTAAATAACAAATGCTGGAATGATATTTTCCTTTCCTTCTCTAACTTGATTCATCATTGCTATATCTCCGCTTTTTCTGCATGATGATTCCTTCCTTTTATGCTTTTCTCTCATTTGTCTTGGATGACCTTGGAGGATATATTAGCTTCCCACCACATGTTTTCTCTTCTAAAATATTGTTTTTATAAAAAAAAGTTGTGAGATATTATTATTAATCCTCAAAAAGTGTGATATAACCGCAATTCCCCTATTGATAATGATTTTTGAAAGGTTTTATCTTGTGATGAACATCTGTGAAGCTTTACAGTTGATCCCAGTATAAATGTCCAATGACTAAATGAAGATATGCCATTTACAACGTTTTTCCTTACATGATATTTGGATTAATACATTTGCTTTAATGCAACTTACATGCAGAGACATGCTCCCTTCTTGCCCTCACCTTCGCCTGGTTAGTTTGAAGTTCTTATATTTATATTTATTTCCTTATTTCACTGTCATTCAGTCAAGCGATGCTTTAATTTATTGGAAATTATTCCCCCAGTTTTCTTTATATGTCTGAACTTTTCATTGCCCCTTCCCTCACTTTCAGATATTAATGAGTGCTACCATCGATGCTGAAAGATTTTCCCAATATTTTGGTGGCTGCCCAATTATCCTTGTTCCAGGGTTTACTTATCCGGTACCTATATAGTACTAGATTGTGATTTGACTGTTTTTTCCAATCACTTTGTATTATAAGTTTCTGTGTGCTTTCTTCAGGTCAGGACTTTCTTTCTGGAGGATGTTCTTTCTTTTGTTAGATACAAAGAAGAAAATCATATTGATAATGCTACATTAAATAGTGTGACTGACAATAATGAGTTAAGTGAGGAAGATAAAGTTGCTCTTGATGAAGTTATACATTTGGCTTGGTCTAATGATGACTGCGATCCACTCTTGGAGCTGATTACTACTAAAGGATCCCCACAGATCTTTAATTACCAGCATTCTTTGACTGGCCTTACACCATTGATGGTGTTTGCTGGAAAAGGAAGGGTGGGTGATATGTGTATGATGTTATCTTTTGGGGCACACTTCCAGTTAAAATCCAAAGCTGGAACAACAGCGCTGGAGATTGCTGAGCTGGAAAATCAGCAAGAAACTGCTGAAATTTTAAAGAAACACATAGATTCTGCATCTTCAAACTCCAATCAAGGGCAGGAGTTAGTTGATAAATATCTTGCAACAGTCAATCCTGATCTTGTTGATATTGTTCTTATAGAGCAGCTAGTACGAAAAATATGCACGGACTCAAAGGATGGAGGTATCCTCATTTTCCTTCCAGGTTGGGATGAAATAAATAAAACTCGTGAAAAATTGCTCCAATCCCCATTTTTCAATAGTTCAAGATTTACCATTATATCTCTGCATTCGATGGTTCCATCATGTGAGCAAAGGAAGGTTTTTGTGCGCCCACCTCCTGGCTGCCGCAAAATCGTTCTTTCAACCAATATTGCTGAGACTGCCGTGACAATTGATGATATTGTCTACGTGATAGACACTGGACGGATGAAAGAAAAAAGTTATGATCCATATAGTAATGTCCAAACTCTTCAATCATCTTGGGTTTCAAAGGCAAGTGCTAAGCAAAGAGAGGGACGTGCTGGCCGCTGTCAGCCTGGGATTTGCTATCATTTGTATTCAAAGAATCGAGCAGCTTCCTTGCCTGATTTTCAGGTTCCTGAACTGAGAAGAATGCCTGTTGAAGAGCTTTGTCTGCAGGTACTGCTTTTCTCTATCTAGTGATAGCAATTTAATGATAATGTGGGAGACTGCTCCCTGAATATGGTACCAATGAAAATGTAAAAGAACGACCTCAATAAATCTTCCTGCTTTAAAACTGTATCTGACTATCTATGTCCATTCACGGAAATGTTTTGTTTGAAGTGATTGTGAACAATGATGCCCTAACCTATTGTTGATTATTGGTTAGTGAGAAAGACATTAATTTCTTTAGGGGAGGAAGCAAACTTATCGGGATAGGCTAAATTATTTTTTGGACTTTTTTTTTGGCTTGTCTTGAGGGGTTAAGGCGTGTTATTTTTATCTTCATCATTTTCATGTACTGAGGAAAAAGTTGTGGTAAATAAATTGATTTTATATAAAAAGACTTGTTTCCCTGTGTTGCTGTTGTTTACTGCTTTTTTTTCCATTCTCAGGTGAAAATGATTGATCCAAGCTTCAAGATAGAAGAATATTTATCAAAGACACTAGATCCTCCTGTTTTTGAGTCTATACGAAATGCCATTGTAGCTCTTCAAGATATTGGAGCATTATCAACAGATGAAGAGCTCACGGAGTTGGGAGAGAAGCTTGGCTCTCTTCCTGTTCACCCCTTAACAAGCAAGTTAATTTTCTTCGCTATATTGATGAATTGCCTCGATCCAGCATTAACTCTAGCATGTGCTTCTGATTATAGAAATCCATTCACAATTCCCATGTCACTTGGGGATAAGAAGAAAGCTACAGCTGCCAGATCTGAGCTTGCTTCTTTGTATGGTGGGTGTGGTGATCAACTTGCTCTAATAGCTGCATTTGAATGTTGGCATAATGCAAAGGCAATGGGTCGTGAGTCATTGTTTTGTTCTCAATACTTTGTGTCCCGAAACACCATGAATATGTTGCATGGAATGCGCAAACAACTCCAATCTGAACTAATTCGAATTGGACTTATTCAAGCAAATGTTTCAAGATACAATGTTAATTCACACAACCCTGGTATAATCCATGCAGTATTAGTTGCGGGTTTGTATCCGATGGTTGGAACACTGATAACACCCAAAGGTACAAAGAGAGTTGTTGTGGAGACTGCAAGTGGTCATAAAGTTCGGTTGCATCAACACTCTGTAAATTATAAGTGGCAAGCAAGGGTGGCTGCTAGTCGTCCATTAATTGTGTTGGATGCGATTACCCGCGGTGATGGTGGTGGGATGTGCACCAGAAACTGTACACTTGTTGGACCACTTGCACTCTTACTGCTTTCAGCAGAGCTTGCTGTTGCTCCACCAGAGAACAGTAATGACGACCCCAATGATGAGGGTGATGAAGGCAGTGAATCTGATGGTGTAAGTGAAGATGATATCGTGTTTGATAACAAGCTCAGTGAGAATTGTGATAATAAGGCTTGTGAACATGGTGAAGAAAAGGTGATGTCTTCTCCTGAGAATGCGGTTAGAGTCATCATGGATCGTTGGCTTTATTTTGGATCTAGGGCACTCGATGTTGCGCAGTTATATTGCCTAAGAGAGCGATTATCAGCAGCAATATTACGCAAAGTAAGTTTTCCCATTGCTCCTTTAATTCAAAGTCATGTCTAGGTTGGTCCAAACGAAAAATCATTTTAAGGTTAGCCCAGACTACGGCCTCACCTGGCCTGGTTTTAATTGGGGAAAAAAAATACTAGCTCCATTCTTCAAGACCTAGTTGACTTATTTGAAGAAATTAAGAAAGCTAAATGAAATTACTTAAGTATAAAATATATAATCTAATGGTAAACTTAAGTATTTCAACCAGACCGTGTAATATATGTTATAATTTATTTAATTTTTTTAATATTCTCAATTAGCCAATTGAATCTTGTATTAAGGATTTGATGTACTACAAGCTATATACTAGTGAAAATTTTAAATTTGTAAGGGGGAAAATATGAATGCATAATGATTTATGCATGAATTTTAGGATTTTTTTTTCTGAAGAAAAAGAAAATGGGCTGGCCAGTTTGGGTACTGACCTGGCCCCACAGGGCAGAGGCTTGAATTTTGAATCCTGAACCTTGTTCTCAGATCTATCTGTGGCCTATGAACACCTCTGGTTATGCATTCCAAATTCCAATTACCAGCTGATGATTCTCCTGCTTTACATGACACATTGATTTTAATTTATGTAGGCATCACATCCAAGGAAACCCCTTCCTCCCACCTTAAAGGCCTCTGTAAATGCTATAGAGAGGATTCTGTCTAGTGATGGTCTCTTAGGCTTACCAGCTAAGTTATCAGGTAATGGTAACGCACCAGCAAGAACGGAGGCTCCGCTGGGCTGTTCTCACGCTCAAGCAAGCCAAAAGATGTCTCTTCCTCTTTCGCCGAGCTGTCCTTCAAATGGGAATTTGGAGAATCGTGGACAATATAGCTAACATGTATCCTCTCGTGAGTGAAAATGGAGAGGTGGCACCTTTTTGCGATGATGATTTTGATTATTTTTTATTACAGGAATATCTTTGTAGGAGGACGAGGAGCATTGAACTGTTGCTAGCTTAGTTTCAACATATATGAACTTCTGTTCAGAAAATGCTATACAAGTTCAATCATACTTCAAAGTTTTAATTAGGGTCCCATGTAATTTTCTCATCGGTTCCCTCCTTTTTAATGCTTCTTGCTGATCACACAGATCTTCAAGAAAACTGCTATTAAAACAAATTTTGTTGTATCACAAGCTGCAGCTGTGGACTTTTGAAGCAGAATTTCTCCAATACAAGGATATATGTTTCTATTACAAAAATGAGACAGCCTGATAGGTCTAGAGGCTTTATTTTGCATAAACAAACATTTAATTGTTAGTTTATCAACTTGTGATTAATAAGTGCATCATCTAAACATCTTTGTTGCTGCCCGCATATCCCTTCGTGTGATTTTAATTAGACTTTGGCGTGCACTCTTAATTATTCTGAAAGTTGATCCTCTGTCCAATAAGTTACTTTTAAGTTGTTAAACATAAATTATTAAAAAGAGGTATGATGCCGCATAAAAATTGACATAAATATAAAAGTTAAATAGGTTATCATCATTGCACATTAATCTCATTTTAAATGAGCATTTACTTTGGAATCGAGAATTTTCCTGCCTTAATTTGTACGTCCACATAAATTTATAGTTTCATCATTTTAGTTTATGGGCATAATTAGATGAAACAAGGCCCTTTCAACATGCTTGTAATTACCTAGTGAGAACCAGGCGTTGAATCCATTAAAACTCAGTTACCTTCAAGGTCGAAATTAGGTAATTAACAACTTTCCACAACAGTTTAAAGAACTTTGCACCGGAATATTCATTATAGCACTTGATGCAGGATCTGCGAAATTTTAAGAGGCAAGAGAACGAACACGGATGCTCAGGCCGAAACGGGGAAAACCTCGATCCTTTCTTCTGTAAAAGAGGCCAATTAGAATCAAGAACGCAGAAAGGTAGAACTAACATTTATACAAAGGCTTAGATTCACAAGGGATCCAAACACTAAGCGGTTTGTGCTTCATCTTTCAGTGCATACATCATTTAAACAGGGAGAAGATGATGCACAGAGGCAAAGGTAAGCTGGGTTATCAACAGTGGGAAACTATACTCCTCAAAAAAGAAAAAATCACCAGTAAGTTATCAACAGTGTGCTTCATCTTTTGAATTTTACTGTCTCTTCGCCAGTGTCTTCCTCAATCCTTTGATGATCTTTGAGAACCATGCCAAGTTCATGATTGCTAGCACTACCGGCACAATGAGTACCAATAATTGCCCCATGGTCTGCATTCTCTTAACCTGTTGGTTAATTAAACAATGATATGTCAGAATATCCGAATTATATAATCTTATATTATTGCATTTAGAGAGAGAAGAATGCCAAATAGCAAAATAAATGCAGTTTCATGTTCTACCCTTACACCTATAATATTTTTTTCTCCTTATCTCTTTATAAATGCACTATATACATTCTTTTTTGTGAATGTAGAAAAACCAGGTTGAAGCTTATCATGATTGAGGTAGATGAATCTAATAATCCATGATTGGGTTTCCTCAAGTCAGCATCTTGCTTGAGAAAGCGAATTCAAACACAATATGCTACAATTATATAGTCAGCATTGCCCTGAGTGATTGATCACCATCTAACAGAAGATTATCAATTCATTTTGTTGTATTCTGGTCTGCCTTAAGATAAAATTTTCATCACCCAGTTTTTGACATGATGGAACCATAGGACAGCTCTTGAACATTTGGGAAACAATGTGACATTAAAACTTTTTGCAAAAAATTGAAATTCAAGATCTGACTGCTATACACATCACACCCCCCACTTAATGTTTGAAATTCTGAGTCATATTACCTGGTCAAAGTGCAAGTACACATGGTAGAACATGTAAATGAACAAAAGTATTCTGGCAACCTGCAGATAGAACATCTCAGTATGCATGTACAAGACTAAGAATTTCTATATTCTTGATAATGAGATTTGAAAACAAAATCAGAGCCACACAAATATACTCCAAATTGCAACGAATTAACCCACCAGCCATGCGAAGAATATCACAACCCCATTTATAAGATAAGCTCTGGATCTTTTCATTCCAGCTGCATCAAGATACCTGAGAAATGAAACACGTGGTTAGCAAAAACAGTTATTTCATAACTTTAATTGAGCTAAAATATTTGGTTAAGATTACCATCTCAAATTTATCCCTGGAGTTGTTGTCTCAGACACAAGGACCATGTAAGTGTAAAGCTGTCCCTCTCCGCTCAACATTGCATATGCTACTGCTACCAAGGAAAGTAGATGATGAATCACCTGAACCAAAGTTGACATGAAGACAAGTTTAAGTTCAATTATAACCAAAAGAAAACAGTGGGGGTGAGGGAAACGAACTCTGATCAATAATCATGCTAGTTGGGTTCATATCACTTGAAACTTCAATTTGTATGTTCTCAAAACTAATAATAAAGTATAGCATTATATTCATTAAAGTTAGAAGATATTATCCTTACATACTCATATCCACCAAGAGCAGGATAAAACCAAAATATCATCCCAAGGTCAACAATGAAGTATCCAACAGAAATCTGCGACAAGTTAAACATAAAAAGGCTTTTAGAAAGCACATACCACACAATAGAGACAATAAACATAGATAAAATATATAAATCTGATTGTTAGCATGTACACAAATTAAGTAGCCAAAATCCCTAGACAAAAATTTATTGCTAAAAGACAGCCCGAACATCAAGTAGAAGGCTGTATTCCCATTTCAGACATTGATTTACATTAAAAAATTATTTACATTTAAAAAGGTCCCCATCCAAACAATCTATAGAAAAGGTACGCTAAATGTTGTGTATTATTATTATCAATGATTTCCACAGGTGGTAAAATTAAGTCTAGAGCAGCTACATATAACATATCACAGGACCCATGACACAAATAGATGCATTCAGTGTTAAAAAATGCATTACTTTACAATACATTTTGTTTTCTAATTCATTAAAAAAATTCACGTGCCAATTCTTCAATACCTAGCGTGTAGAAGACTCAAGTGATATTTTCTATTTACAAATCTTTTCACCCTTGGTTCCATAGAAGCAAGTCATAAAAATGGGGGCAGACTCATCATTCACAAGCACTAATGAAAGATTCCTCAAGAAATCAAATCGTTCATTTAATCTCTGCTGGTCATGTAAAATCAAGAGGAAAGTCATTTAAAATGTAAAGGCATATGAGCCACAAAGACTAAGTTGATTTCAAGAAAAGATCGGACTGATTGGAAAGTTAAGAGGGAACAACTTTCCCTTTCTCAAGTGCATAATTGCCTATAATCTAATCACAATCTCCATTTCACTTTTTCAACCTCTAAACCAGCGGAAGCCCTCAGCTCCTACAATTAATATAGACAGTAACAAGCAACGCAAAAAATGTTTATTGCATATCAGCTCAGTGTGAGACACAGAACTCCTCTACATCAAAATGGCAGAGCTCTCAATCTCTCATAATCTCAACCAATTATTATTACATAGCATTTCTAGTGCCATCTGTCATATCAAATAAATCAAACCATAACCTAAGCATCACAGACAGGAGATCATAAAAGTACACAAAAGATACACAACATAAACCAAAGACTGTGCAATAGCAAAACATGGGGCCGGTTTCAATTGACTTGAAACTTCTTAGATGGCCCTCCGCCAAGGATTTCAGTGTTTCAGATTGATTTGTGAGAGTCAAGATGTTTTCCCCTAATTTATCTAGATTGTTGCATGAAAATCCTAAAACCCATCAAAGTAAAGGGTTTGAAAAGGTTTAGCCATCAATGCAAGTCGGCATTGCCCATGGCCATAAAGAATGATAAATACATTCATAATGCAATATTCCTATCAGAAGCCTAAAAATTGTTTTGCTTGACAAGTATACATGCTTCTAAATTAAAATGAGAGCATCTCCAGATGATCCAATGATCCAACATCTAATGGAGCATCTTTTTGTTTTTATTGATCAATGATTAATTATTTTTATCAAATAATTTTAAGATTTACTAAATGATTATTTCATAAACTTGAGAGCATTTTATTTACAATGGATTTAATTGTAGAATATTTTTTGTTTCAAGGGGGGCAATGTAGATTTTCATGTCACAGAAGAGGTTCATGTCCCGGAGGAGAGCAATGCACCCCGAAGGAAAATCAATTACAAGAGTAAACATGCAGAAAAAGTTCCAGGTTCCTTAGCATATTGAATAGAGGCACTTCATATAAGAGACTGCTGAGCTGAAAACCAATACAAACATGCATGTGCGTGCAAATACAATCAACAATTTTTGTGACTTGTCAGTTAATCATAAAGACTTAAAAGGACAGTAAAATAGAAAGTCTTACAAGGTCTTACTTTCTCGATAAACATTATACCCAAGAAATCAACTAATTTCACTCGTCTAGTTTATTATTTGATCAAGATTTCACATACTAATTCTGTACCCTAAAATTTTATAGGAAAAATCAAAATACCCCACAAAGAAGGACTCTAATATTTGCCATTTCATACAGACATCATGTGAAAGTGAAATACCAAACAAGTAAGCAGCGAAGCAAGATTTGTTTATAGAAGCAATCCTTCAAACCATGTAAATCCTCTATGCCACCACAACTCACAAGCTGTATAAGTTCGATTTACTCATCTCATGCATAGACCAATAGGAAACGAATACAACATCCTTGGATTTACTCCGGACGACAGCTATATTAATGGGGGAAAATCCAATAGGAACTTAAAAGGGATAAGAAAAGAACAAAAGAACCAAAGAATTCTTACCCCCAGCCCAAATGTAGACAACAAAGAGGTTCGAACAGTAAGGTCAGTAGATTGGTTTTCAGAATATAGATTTGAGCAAAATACAATGTACAAAGACATGATCGTAATAAAAATGGCATGAACAGTTGATATGGCACTGCAAAAAGAATAAAGGAACTCATTAATACCTTACACCATGAGAAACAAAATGAAAGAGTTTCGACAAAATAGAAAATCCAGTCACCGGTTATTCCACTCAATACGTTGGATTTTTGAGAGGCTCGAATAGCTCTTAAAGTAAACTGTACTGATCAGCTGCGTAAGATCATAGACCTGAAAGGCAACAACTAAGAGATAAACATAAGATGAAAGAACAAAAATGCATATTACAACATCATTGAGATTAAAATGACTTTACAATGCCATAAGGGCATAGTTAAAATGACAGCATACCATCTTGCAAGTGAAAATGCCGCCAACAATCGAAGTATATGGGATAAGAGGATCAGCTAGTAAATATTCCTTTACAAATAGTTCAGCCTGATTCTGATATGACTTAAATGCCATCATTTCTTTAGAATTCGGCATCACGCCAACAACCTTGGTCAACAAGTCTTCTAAAGATTGAACACGTTTGTTTGCACTCACCTTTACTTGAGTCTCCTATAACATGATTTAATACAAGCTTCAGGAGAAGATACAAAAAGTTTGCAGCTACAGATAAATGGAAGCATGATTTGGCTTAGACACAAAATACCATTACCATGTCATTGCCATATATTGGGGGAAGTACATGAAACAACAGCATAAACCATAGGCTTAATACATTCAACAAAAGTAGGGTTTCATCTGAAAATGCAAATATAGTGTAATAGTAGAATCGATGGAATTAAAATAACACGTCCCCAAACAATAGAAGCAACGGGAAAAAAATGTTAAACTCAACTAGCAAAGACATTACAGCCTGACAATCGAGAGGAAAAGAAATTAGAACGTGGTCAATTAAATCTGAAAAATTGATAATACATGATTTGCGATTGATTCGACACAAATTAGTAACTTAAATTCTACCATGTTACTTCTTTTGAAATCAGTACAGCTGATGAATTGCAGCACGAAAACAAACTAGCTTTGAAAAGGAAAACATAGAAGACCTTCAAATGCAAAATAACAAGCAATAAAATGAAAGTGCATAGACCTCTCAATGAATCACATTTGAGTCCATGCAAGATTGTCAAAACAAAAGAAATTGTAATTTCCCAAACTAAGTAATTGGGGTAAACTGCACGGGCATTTCAGGAAGAACCTAACGAAGGTATTGTTTCCCACAAAAAATTATATTCAGTCAGTTTCCACAACAAGCCACAGTAAAAGCAAAATCATCAGCAATATATTCCTCACAAGAAAGGAAGTTCAATACAATAGAAACAAGCAAACAAAGGGGGATTTAAAAATGCAAATCCCAAAACAGAAAACCGTTGCTAAACATGAAAGAGGCATGAGTGAAACAGAACGGAAGTTATGTTGCGCTGGGGAATCAAAAACCGAAAAAATAGAATCCACTTTGGACATCATAATGGATGATAACAGCATAATCGCAGAAAGCAAAAAGGTTGAGAGCGCGAGAGAAAGAGTGTCTTACCCGAATTGAAGAAAAGTCTCCGGTAGTTGTTGGAAAGGGAATAGTTTTGGTGGGGAGAGAGAGATGGCTGGGAGCTTCTTGCAATCTTGCTTACGAGGTGACAACGCAAGAAGGCAGAGGATGGGATGAGAGAGAGAGAGAGAGAGAGCGAGACGTTGGGCTGAAGAAAGCAAGAAGATTGAAACTTCGCTGTCACGTGAATATGCAAGGACATAGGCCCAAATCATATTTTATGTTGTTAAGAAATATTTTGCATATTGAATGTGCACCACTTTTCACGCAATTAATATATAAATATATATATTGTGGCAGAAATATTTATAAATGGGAGATTTATTGTAAGATCACATAAAAGGAAGTTATTTATGAAAAAGTTTCAAGAAGTTGTTAATGATAAGTCGAGGAACACCATTGACAAGTGAAGCAGCTATCATTGACAACTATTGGGACCTTTTCATAAATAACTTTCTTCATTGAAACCTTACAATAAATTCATCCTTTATAAATTAAGAACGTTTGCAAAAACTAGATGTACGATAAATCAAAGGTTTTATATGGTCACATTGGGGTCAACATGTGGGTCAAACAAGTTATATTAAAATAATATAATTTAATAAAAATATTCATATTTAATTATAATATCATAATATTTAAAAACAAGACACTAGATACATAATGTTATCTTCAATACATGTTTCACACAATTGTTTGATTATAGTAATAATAAAATACAATATTGACAATATATGTTTATTCTTATAATCATTCAAAAAAACTACAAAATAATGGAATACTAAAATATAATCATTAATAGTTAGTGGTGGTTTGATTGAGTAATTTAAAAAATAAAAGTAAGAATTATCAATTTGATGATAAACTAAATCAATAAACCCAATTGAATGTAGTATAAATTCATTAAAACTAAAAAAAATTAGATTTTTTTTAAAAATAAGCATGATCCGGTTCATCGTCAAATTGCCTTGGATTAACCCAGGCTAAAACTAGTTTAACCCTACTCAAGTCAATTAACCACAGGTCATAATTTCCTGGGTTGGGGGATATGACTGAATCCATCAGGTGATTGGCTCACCAATTCCCGAATCAACTCGATTAATTCAGTTCAATTTTTTACACACCAATTTTGAATTTCTTTAATATATGGTGCATAATGTTTTTGTAAACTCTCCTTAGACACAGACAACTCGACAAGAACAAAACTATGAAAGTGCAATCGAATACTATCAACTTCAATGACAAAATTTATTAAGGCAACGGCCACACTAATATTTATATTTTTTTTATGATAAGATATTTATATTTGTGAGTGTGTTCCCCCGTTTTGGGGGCATATATAGGGCTTTGTTTGGGGAGGCTGTTTGCCTCCCCAAAAGCCATTCCTGCGCTCACCGAGACAAAATTATTCTCACATATTTATTTCAGAATCTGTGTCCGTTCTCCCAACGGACTATCCAAACAAGCTCATATTATTTTTCATTTTTCTACGTTAAGTTATAGAATAAATGAAAGATGAAGAAGGCCATCCATGAAATGAGAACAAATCTCAACTTATCATCGGGCCTGTTTGAAAACGATTTTGAGCAGTTAAACTCTCAGTTAACAGTTGAATAAGTCCATTTATGTCACTGTTCATCTTTTCTGTGTGTTTGGCATTGCGTTCTGCGTTAAGGAGCTTATCTCCATAAGGGACTTACGTAGAAAAGCTGGAATGAGCAGCTTGTGGGCGGCGTTTACTTTAGCAAAGGAGCAGCTTCTGCACAGCAAGCGTGATTTTCTGGCTTCTGCACAACGGACCAGGAAGCGTAATGAGTCCTGTGAATCATCTCATGCAACTAACTGTCATTCCTTTCTTCTTCCCTTCTCCGACAGCGATTAAGATGGATGCGCACGCTCCTCTGCTCAAAACATCTGACGCTCCATCGCCGTCCCCGGTGGTGTTGGGCAAATCACCGACCAAGAAGCCGAAGCAATCCGGCCCGCTTCGGAGCAATATCAGGGCAGGGAGGCTAACTCCAAGTAGAGATCAACTAGTTCGGAGTCAAACAATGGGCAACAGAGGAATGAGGAACGGGACTCGCAGGCGGGACACCGGCGAGAATTCCAGCCAGAACCATCGAAGAGAAGACCAAACCAGTCCCCTGCTTGAGCCAGAACCATTGACCTGGAATGATTCATATTTCTCTGGAAATTTGTCCAACAATGGAGGTGCAAATATAAGGGTGTAAATATTTTGCAGTTAATTACTGAAATATTTTGTAAATAAGTCAATTATCTCAACATGTTCCAAAACACATTCATTTTACAAATAAATCAATTCTTTCACCGCTTTCCTAAACACAAATCACTTTTACAATCTGACTTATTTTCAATCTTACTTTTTCATAAGTGTTTTTGTAAATAAGTTACTTATCCAACCACGTTCCCAAACTAGTTATCATCAATCGGTTTAACCCATTTAATGCCACGAGAGAACGATTCAACTTGTACTATATATATTGGTTTAAAAACGGTAAATTTACTCCAGAAATATCGAGAGTTACATCTAGTGTCGTCTCAGGATTTATTTTGGTTAGGTCGCAACGTTTTGTTCTGGTACTGTTTTGTTTAATAGCGGGTAACAAGTCACAAACATGCAATGATAAATTTTCAGATGTTTTGGTTAGGTACTGTTTTGTTTAATACTACTTTCATTTTCGACAATTGAAAAAAAAATCTACTTTCATTCCCGGTAATGAATATAAAATCTTCTTTATAATACATTTGCATTACATATAAACTCTCATGCATATACTATAGCTGAAATTCTATATTTACAAAGGGACAAATGGAGGCAGACAGTATATAGATATTATACCGAGATAAATACGTGAAGGAGTTATTTTACGTAATTCAAAATAAATAAAAAAGGGTTTTATCTCGATTTGCTTTAAAAAAAATTTAAATTTATTTTTTGTTGTTCGTTCAACAAACATGTGAAAGAGAGATGGAAGACGTGGCAAGTTATGATTTATAACGGCGAGGTCCGTTT
>JANTPZ010143713.1:0-24578 GCA_025593235.1 Vachellia pachyceras | reverse complement strand
CCCCAACATCCGCTCCTTCTTGAAGTTGTTTAAAAGCCAAGTCAATATCTTCGGCTGATCTTACTTCAAGAACTGGAATACCCTGCTCAACCTCTGACCTCTTTACATCTTTTGGTGATCCACCAGCGGGTGATTTAAATTCAGGAGTCCCAAATGAATCTTCAGTCAAGGATGAGATGCTTCGGTCAAATTTGTTCATGGCATCATAAAAATCTCCAGCTCCATTGTTGGAAGTGCCTACATGCTGAATGAATTTTACGGTCTGCTTACTAAATTCGATCAAATTTGCTCATGGCATCATAAAAATCTCAAATTTGTTTGCACAATGTCAAGAGAATAAATGATTAGATTCCCAGTGAATTTATAGTTCACCAATTCAATGCCGGCAGAGCTTTCGGCCGTCTTCATTAGATTGAAAAAAACAAAAAGAAGAGGACAGAGGTTGCGTACATCTAGCATGCGCATGCAAGTACAGACAATGAATTTATCATATGAATATTTCACTAATGAGAAACAATAAAATCCTCTCCTTAAGCATGGCAATGAAACAGAAGTTTCACATTAACACCAAGCATCGTATATATTTGACATCTATTTCCATAATGTATATTTGTAATTTTGTATAATTTCCTACCAAGTGATCTTTTCTTCTGTTTCTTGAAAGGGGGTTCTTCATTAAGAAGTTAGACCAGAAGGGCACTTAACTGGTATTCTAATCAACAGCAGATAGCAAATTTGGCGATTTCGTTAGCAATGACTGTGAATAGTTACGTAAACTGACAAAAGCATGAGGCAAAAGGGACAGGCTCTATCACATGGAACTAAAATGTAGATTTAAATCACAAGAAATTCCAAGTGGTAACATTTGTTCATCTTACCTGATTTTCAATGTGATCATTAGTAGACGCTGCAGCAGCAATAGATTTATCTGAGTTTGACAAGTTAAACTCCGTGTCAGACGGAGGCTTTTCTTCAGATTGCACATGTTGACAATTGGAAGTTATAGAACCAGCCTTCTTATGCAAATCTTGATGAATTTCTTCATCACCCTGCTCCACGTGTGGCTGGGAAGAGGCTGAATGATCTTCTGCGTGATCGCAAGTATCATCATCTTCTTTCTGATCATGCAGTTCATATTTTTCATCGGTCACATTTGCGGATTTTTCTACTGAAGCTGGAGGCAAAGTTCTTTCTAAAAGATCTGCAGCCGAATCAAAATATATAGAATAAAAAGACTGAAGCTTTCTAGCAGCTGGTGGGCTAGAGTCATAAACAGGCTCCTTGTGCTGATGTTCTTCCACTTCATTTTCAAACTCCTGAATGTGGCTTTTTTCTTCTTGCTGCGCACAAGCTGATTTTTCTAGATTCACATCTGGAACGTCGTCAATCACTTCTGATAGAGAAGACCGGCTTGAATTGCTGCTGTTCTCCTCATCAACTACCTCACTTCTCAAATGTGTTTCCCCTATATTGAATTCCTCTTGAGTTGCAGCCTCCCCTGTTTCAGAACAGAGTTCTGTCTCATAATTATTTTCCTCCCCGCCCAACACTATTTCGACTTCTTCGCGGTGAACATTGCTCTGCTTTGTTGACATCATCTCAGGAGAGTCAACCTCGCCGGAGGATTGGCTGCCACTTTCAACACGACCAGAAGCATGATCTATGGTGGATATTGATTCTGCTTCTTGAGGCAAATCTTGTTCACTGGACATCCTTTCTTCTTGTTCAGTTGAACTCACTGATTCAGTTTCAGGAACAGAACTCAATTTTGAATCACTTACTTCACTTTGTTGCATCAGGAACGAGGAACAGCTTGTTCCCTCTGAAGCCATTTGCTCCGACACGAAGATGGGTTTCCAATAAATATCTTCTTTCTCATGTTTAGTCATTCTTAAGACAGATGGTCCCAAACTGAAACTTTCGTGCCTGCGGAAAAATGTATCTTTCTGATTAAACAGAGGGAACTCTTCTTTAGGAGTGTCTCCTCTGGGGACAGGTTTTTCTTCGTTTGGATCAAAAGGAATATCAAAAGGATTCTTTCTAAGATGCAAAATAGATGGTGCTGATCCAGGAATTGGGGGTAGTGCTGAATCATCATAGGAATCATCAGGGATATCAAATGGATTGCGTCTTGTTACAATGGGAAGAAAATTTGACGGAACTTCAGTGCTTTCCAAGTCTATTAGATTCTTCTCAGTCATCTGCCTCCAAGCTCTTCTTCTTGCAATGATATTCTCCAAACGTTGGTTTCTTTCTAGCTCTAAAGAACCCAAATCCATGAGACTCTGTTGGTCATCCTCTGTCCATCTTATTGCAGATTTACTCTCATCATCTATGCCACTTTCTTCTGCTTCATCTTCCTCGTAATCCGGCATCTCAGTGCCTTCATCTGATTCAACACTGCCATCATGAGACTTCTCATATTCAATCCCAGAACCACCACGGGACGAATGAGTGGTTTGTGGGCCTTCCATGTCTAGTAGTGGGTGGAGCTCATCAAGCAATGGCATTATTTCAGCCATGGAAGCATCTGGTGAAGAGCTCTCAATATCTTCAGACCCTAGCTCCGATGACTCCTCCCCCTCGCCCTCCTCCTCCTGAATAGATTCAGCTTTTCTTGGAACACCTTCAGCCTTCAATTCCTCCTTTACTTGTTTCTTAAGTTGAACATTCAGAGAATTTTTATCAACCGCTGGCACATTCAAATAAAGTAAGCCGTCGTTGTGATCATCCGTGTTAACTTTATCTTTCACCATACCTATGCTCATCTCCTCTGTGATGCTTTTATATTCATTCCTCCGGAAAATAACAGCGTCATTCTCTGAAAATCCTTTTTGAAAGGATGGGATGTTATCAGTAAACTTCTTTTCTTTTTGAACTTCGGCTGAGTTGAATTGCCCGAAAAACAGAAGGGTACCAAGCAGAACACCAGTGCAGACCAGAACAGGGGACATATATACCAAAATGGAAGCCAAAAAAGGAAACCTTCTGCACAGAATAATCAAGAAACCCAGGAAACACACAAGACATGGATGACAACACGCAAATCTGTAACACGCCCTGATTAGAGAATTCAGCATATTCCTCATTCGGATTCCAATTTCCAATGCAGATCCCATCTTCCTTCCTTTCCCCAATTCCGTCTATCTTTAGATTATATCCTCTAATTTAAATCTGTTTCGACAATTCATGCAGAAGCAAAAACCAGCACAGACCCTTACGATCCACCAAAAACTGTTATAAAAAAATCACGGCATACGATATAAGATGAAACTAACTCAAACAACGGAACAAGAGATATTGAGCGTAATCATAATGAACAATGCAGCTCCTGAAAGACGATATACATACATAGGAATGAATTGATTATAGTGGCGAGGTTGAGGAAACAGAAGAACATAGTGAAATGGGAATCCTCCGCTTTTCTGTCTTCTTCCGGCGTTACATCTTAAGGCTTATCATTTGCAACAAGAGCTGTAAGGAGCTGCATTTATCTGATCTTGATCCATTATATGGCATTGGCATGGTGGGATTTGATCGTTGGACGGCACAGAAGGGAGAGACAGGGACGAAGGAGAAAAGATAACACCGCCGCTACTATTTTAATCTTATTGGGTTTGATATTGGACTCGCCCCAAAATTCTCTCAACGACCTAGCAGGGCAAAATGCTTATCTGATAATTTGCATTTTAAAATCAGTATTTTATTTTTAAGTGAACCCATGACAGATAAAGAAAGAAGGTGTTGCCATGTTAGTGGATGAGATCATGGCCTCCTCGAGTTTATGAACCCGCCTTCTGTTTTTTTTTTTGGTTGCCTCACAACGTGCCATCTCGTCAGCATCACTGCTTCATGTATCTGGTGTTTGAAGGACGGAGACGACAAAGTCTTTGGATAATATGAAGCATATAAGAGCAATTATGCTTGACTTTTCTGTGATCGTATTCACATGCAATCATATCAAGTTCTTTGTTGGTACGACTTGTCCCACAATCGGACTCTTCTTTGCCGGCAAAATGGTTCTACGTAAACATACCAATGGGGCTCCATTTTTTATGTGCCAAGTTAAAGTCATGGACGATCTTAACTTTATAGCATAGGTTTTTATTTATAATATATATAGTCCAAATTATAGGGCAGGATTTATAGATAAACATTGCCCTGTATTTTAGACTAGAAAGAGTATACATATATGTAACAAACAGAGAAATTATGTGACACGTGTTTCGTATTCTTAGTAACAATTCTGGAAATATATTTAGGTTAACATATTTTTTAATACATTGGAATAAAAACAAAAAACTGAAAAGAAAAAACTAAGTTAGAGGCTTATTAGTGATGGCCCTGGTCCTGAAAAAGACCTTTGAGGGATTCCTGATGTCAAAGTCCCACATCGAAGAGGCTCGGGAGGGTGCTGGGCTATATAAGCGGGCGCGCTGCACACCCCCATGAGACGTCTTTTGGGGGGAGAGTAATGGCCCCGTGACAAGTGGTATCAGAGCCAACCCTGAGCCTTCGGTCTCTGGTGGACCCTCCGGACGCCGGCGAGGTTGCCGGTGGGCCCCGCGGCGAGGTCGCTCGTGGATTGGCTGGGGGAGAATGTCACAGTCCCACATCGGAGAGGCTCAGGAGGGTACTAGGTTATATAAGCGGGCGCGCTGCACACCCCCATGAGACATCTTTTGGGGGAGAGAGTAATGGCCCCGTGACACTGGGCATAATGATTATTCCCATGCCTTTTGACAGTGAAGACTTCAACAAACAGTCCGCCAAAGCATTATCTTCTCTATGAATCCATGGCGTCCCAGTCACGCCTCAGCCAATTCTGCAGCTCCATATTTAATTCTCTATCCTCATGCAACTCCAGCTCTTCCCCTACTGCAAGGTCCACCATAGTCTGGCACGCTTGAGGCCCCAAGTACACCCTTAAATCTCTGAAGATAGGCTGCTGCCTGCTTCATTCTTGCGCATGAAGGATTCGAGCATAGTACCTGCAGGATTAAAAATGACGCCCCCACATCCAGATGCCGTTGCTTTGTACATAAATGCTCCATCCACATACACAACGCGTCTATCCCTTACGGTTGGGTGGTTAAGCACCGAGCTGTGTCTGTTGCCCAAATCACGAGAGGGGATGGGTTTGTCAATGAATTTAGCCTTAATCAAACATCTTATGATGCCATGCATTTCTAGCCACACCCTCATTTAAGCTAAGATTTGAGTTTAGGTGGATCCGCCCATTTCTTCTGCTCCACAACAGCCAGCATGTCACACTAAACTAGGCACACCAGCGCCCTGCATCCATCATACGTCTATTTCTCACATTCCTGGTCACCCATTATGTGAGATTACTGCCCCAGAACCACTGGTCTTGAAGTGAGATCCTCAACCGTAGCCAAAATTCATTTGCATACCTGCAGTCCTGCGAGACATGGAGGTTGTCCTCCAGTTGATTTGGGCACCAATTGCACACCTCAGAGTTATGGAGACCTTTACGTTTCAAAGCTTCAAATGTGAGTAATCTGTTATGAAGTAGAAGCCACGCATGAGTCTTACACCGGTGGGGAACCCGATGCTGCCATATATTCCCCCAACTATAGTCCCCTGGCTGCTGGTTATCTGATAAAAGAGTGTAAGCGGATGACATCGAGAATTACCCATTCCTTTCGTGTCTCCATCTTGCCATCTCCGTGCCTCTCCGATTCACTATTTCAATGCCCTCTTGGACCTTACTCCAAGTTGATTTAATACCACTCTAAACCTGTGAGCCTACACAACCCATTTCTATCGTTGGCATCAAGTCCTCACCACAACTTAGCAGCGTGTGTTTAAGTATCCGTTGGGAAAAATGAATTTAAGGATTCCGAAAAGAATTTACGGAATTCAAGATTTTTTTATGGATTTCAAAATGATTTTTACGGATTTCAAAATAGTTTTGTATTGACTTGCATGCACCTTTAGGAAGAAGTTCTTCCTAAATATGCACGATATTTGCTTGCTACGAATTACTCATGCTTACAGCTAAGTCTCACTTGGTAACCAGACCCCAACCAACTTTCATCATTAGAGCTCGATTTCTGCAGACTCAAGTGTCTCAGGCCCAAACCACCATTGATTTTCTTAGAATACACCTGGTCCTATGCAAGCAAGTGAGCTCTATTCTTGTCTAATGTGGAGCCCCACAAAAAGCTCCTGATACTTTTATCAATTTCCTCGTGTCAAGACAAAGCCCAAAGCCTCAGCAGGCCCACCTGTGGAGAAGCCCAACGACTAGTTTAAATCATTTTGAATAAGTCAATGCCCGTTGGAACTATTCCTGTTAAATAGCATCTTATACTGTTAGTGATCCTATTATTGTAGATTAGTAAGGCACGTTTCTGTTCTGTAAATAAGGGCTCCGCCCTTCTATAAATACTTGTATAATAACCCTCAAGGAATTAAGCCATTATCAGTTTATCTATCAGATTGCCTTTTTTATTTCCTCAACTTGGTATCAGAGCTAATTTCAAGGCAAATCGCCATGGCTAGTTCAAATGATGAGCAAAGCTCCTCTACAAGTCATCCTACCTCAATGTCATCATTGAACAAGGCATCAGAAAAAAATACCTTTCCAGCCATGCTCTGTTCTGTCAAGCTGGACAGAATTAACTACTCCATTTGGCTGACCTATGTGCTGCCAATTATTAAAGGGTACAGACTAGAGTGCTTCATCAATGGCACCAAACCTTATCCTCCCCAATTCCTCATAGAAAATGGCCAAACCAAAATTAACCCAGAATTTGAAGACTAGGAAGCCACTGATAAACTCTTGTTTGGATGGCTGCTCAACACCATGATACTGGAAGTATTTTTAGAAATGACAACTGTCTCCACCTCCGCTGGCTTATGGGCAGCGGCTAAACAGCTGGCAGATGCACAAAACAGATCACGCCTATTAATGCTGAGGTCTAAACTCCAGCGCACCAGGAAGGATGCACTTAAGATGATCGACTACCTAGCCAAAATCAAAGGCATAGCAGAACAACTTGCACTTGCAGGAAGCCCAATTCCTCTCCCAGATCTCATAATTCAAGCACTCGCATGCCTTGATAGAGAATACAATCCAGTAGTCGTCTAACTTTCACATCAGGCGTATTCCCTTACTTGGATCGACATTTAAACTGCATTATTCACCTTTGAAGCAAGGCTGGAACAATTAAATCAACTTAACTAGTCATCCATCAACAATTCCTTTATCAACTTTGCACGATCCAACAATAATTCTGCATCTAAAACTAATTGGAGATGCGGCCGGACAAGCAGAGGCAAACGTGGTCGTGGAAACTGGGCTCGTGGAGGCCGCACCTACAGCAATGATAGTGGAGATGAGGAACGCCCAAAGTGTCAACTATGTAAAAGGTACGGACACACAATACAAACCTGTTTCTACCGATATGATCGAACTTTTATGCCTCCATCTGGAAAACCACATTCTAGAGGAAAGAAAAATGCAGATAGCAGCAACAGTGAGCTGGACAACGCTTACTGGGCAACTCCTGAAACAGTTTCAGATGATGCGTGGTATCTAGACAGCGGAGCGACCAGCCATGTCACAAATGATGCAAGCAAACTGGACAACCCAATGGATACAAATGGTAAGGTCACTATTACTGTTGGTGATGGCCACAAAATAAGTGTTTTAAAAATTGGCTCCTCTGTCCTTGCAAATATTCCAAACAAGCAAATTAAACTCAGGGAGGTTTTATTCACACCGAACATCAAGAAAAATTTATTAAGCATTTACAGGGTTTCCAGTGACAATAAGGTAGATGTCACTTTTAATACTGATGGTGTATTTGTTAAGTCTCAGGAAACAAGGGAGACTTTACTCACCAGGAGTCCAAGTAGTGGTGGCATGTTCCAAGTTGGTAACCAACCGTCAACTGATGATGTCATTCTTCTTTGTGCTACTGATGGAGCTGCCAGAGTAGACAGAAATAAAAGTACCTTTAGTAGAATGTTTTGGCATTGCAGACTCGGTCACCCAAATGATCGAGTACTCAATCACATAATAAGCAGTTGTAATTTGAAAGTTTCCAGTGGCAATAAAATGTTGTTTTGTGAGTCATGTAAATTTGGCAAATCTCATACTTTACCTTTCCAAAAATCAATTTCACATGCCTTTAAACCCCTTGAACTAATACATACTGATTTGTGGGGACCCTCACCGCTCCCATCTCTCAATAGCTTTCATTACTACATTCTGTTTTTGGATGATTTCAGCCGTTACTCATGGATATATCCCCTGAAAACTAAGGACGAAGCTTTACCCATTTTTCAAAATTTCAAAAAACTTGTTGAGAACCAGTTTGACAGCAAAATTAAAACAATTCAAAGTGACTGGGGAGGTGAATACAGAAACTTCACTAACATCCTTAGTGACTTTGGCATCCAGTTTCGACACTCATGCCCTCACACCTCAGCCCAAAACGGTAGAGTAGAAAGGAAACACAGACATGTGGTAGAAACTGGACTCACAATGCTTGCTCAAGCCAAAATGCCACTGCTCTATTGGTGGGAAGCTTTTCACACAGTTACAGAGCTAATTAACAGGTTACCTACAGGTATGCTTGGTGGTGTATCTCCCTATTTCAAACTCCTGGGAAAACAACCAGACTATAATGCCCTCAGAATATTTGGGACAGCCTGCTACCCATGCTTACGCCCCTACAACGACAATAAATTGCAATACAGAACCACTAAGTGCGTCTTCCTAAGCTATAGCAATGCTCATAAGGGCTACAAATGCCTAAACTCCACAGGTAAAATCTACATATCCAGACATGTGGTCTTTAATGAATTAGAATTTCCTTGGTCCACAGGTTTCTTGAACAAAAGAAAAGTACCTGAAGATCTTGTTCAGCCAGCTGCCTTCTTTTGGCCTTCACAGCCTGTCCAAACTCGTTCTTCAACTCCAGAAACTGTCCAACGTGCAACCACACCCCTAAGACCTCCCAACCAGCTAATTTAAACACCGGCCCTGCCCAATCCAATGCAAACTCTCCAGAAGAGACTCAGCCTAATCACTCAAACTCTCCATCTACATCAGACACATCTGCACCTGTCACATTTTCTCAAAACACATCTAGACCACAACACTCACCTAATCATCCTCCAGAACACAGGATGGTCACCCGCAGCAAGTCTGGCATATACAAGCCCAAACTACCCCTTGTTGGCACTGTCTCCACCATACCAACACCACCAAAAGATCCTCGGACAATGAAGGAAGCCTTCCAAAACCCTGCATGGAAAGAAGCTATGCTCAATGAGTACAACGCACTACTTCGAAATAAGACCTGGAAGTTGGTTCCGAATTCAAAACAACACAAAATAGTTGATTGCAGATGGGTCTTCAAAATCAAACCCACAACAGACGGCACCACTTTCAAACCAAAGGGGCGACTCGTGGCAAAAGGGTTCTAACAAGTTGGAGGAGTTGATTTCTACGAAACATTCAGTCCTATTCTAAAGGCTGCTACACTACGTTTCATGCTCACCTTGGCTGTAACCTTTGGATGGCAGCTCAAACAGGTTGATATAAACAACGCTTTCCTTAACGGTGATCTTGAGGAACGTGTTCTAATGAGACAACCGGAAGGGTTTACCTCTACAAAATTTCCTAGTCATGTTTGTCTCCTACAGAAGGCACTTTATGGGTTACGACAGGCTCTCAGGGCTTGGTATGATAAGCTATGAGCCACTCTCTTAAGCTGGGGGTTCCTAAACTTTAAATGCGATACCACCCTCTTCTTCTTGAAAAACAGATCTTTCATCTTACTCGTCCTAGTATATGTGGATGACATTATTGTTACAGGTAGCTCAAATAAGGCACTGGAGACATTTATACGACTGTTAAATTCTCACTTCGCACTAAAGGATCTCGGGCAACTACGTCAGTTTCTAGGTGTCGAAGCCTATCGGGACGCTACAAGACTATACCTAAAGCAAGAACAGTACATTCAAAGTCTTCTTGAACGCTTTTCTATGGATAGATCATCCCCGGTACCTACTCCTATGGTAGTCAACAAGCACTATTCTAAGGAAGACGGAGAACCGATGAAGAACCCCACAGTATTTAGACAAGCAATAGGAGGCCTACAATACCTCATCAACACTAGACCCGACATCATGTTCGCCGTCAACAAGCTGAGTCAGTTTCTTGGCTCACCAACTAAAGTTTACTGGAAGGCAGTGAAAAGGATCTTTAGGTACCTGAGAGGGACGACGGCCTTAGCTCTTCAAATCTGACCAGCAGCACATTTCGCTCTCCATGGATTCTCGGACGCAGACTGGGCAGTCTGCCCTGACGACCGGCGTTCGATTGGCGACTATTGTGTGTATCTCGGCTACTCTCTTATCTCCTGGTCGGTGAAGAAGCAACCGGTGGTAGCTCTCTCCAGCGCCAAGTCTGAATATCGATCGCTCTCCAAGCTCACAGCAGAACTTGCTTAGATCTAGTCTCTCATCAGCGAGATCGGGCTCTATCTTCGGCAGCCGGCGATTGCGTGGTGCGACAATCTTAATGCCGCTGCAATTGTGTTGAACCCGGTCCTTCACACACGTACCAAACACATCGAGCTTGACGCTCATTTTGTACGGGATCGTGTTCTGAGTCGAAAGCTACTGGTGAGGTACATACCTTCGTCTGAGCAGATAGCTGATCTGTTCACCAAGGCGCTGTCAACCTCCAAGTTTTGGGCCTTTGTGTACAAACTGGGTCTTATGAAGCTGACAGACGCAAGTTTGAGGGGGAATGTCAAGACAAAGCCCAAAGCCTCAGCAGGCCCACCTGTGGAGAAGCCCAACGACTAGTTTAAATCATTTTGAATAAGTCAATGCCCATTGGAACTGTTCCTGTTAAATAGCATCTTTTACTGTTAGTGATCCTATTATTGTGGATCAGTAAGGCACGTTTCTGTTCTGTTAATAAGGGCTCCACCCTTCTATAAATACTTGTATAATAACCCTCAAGGAATTAAGCCATTATCAGTTTATCTATCAGATTGCCTTTTTTATTTCCTCAACTCATCGCAACAAGAAGTGGATATAAGGGAGATCTACATAACATGGTTTGGGATTGCAATAGCTATTGATTTGATCAAAGTACTCATTCCCGTTAAAGATAAAGAGTTGCATTTCCTGTTACATAAACGCTGGCGAACTTTGTCAACCACAAACTGGTATGTAGCTTTGGTGACTGGTTTATGGTGAAGATGAACTCTAAGATATTTACCAATATCAGCCGCCCTTGTAAACCCCAGGCTGTCACTCAATTGAGCCCTTATACTATGATTCACATTATGAGAGAAGAAGACTTGTGTCTTAGCTACATTCACTTTACCAGGTGACTCACAAAAGGTTTGGAGAGAACCTTTGATCACATCAATTTGGCTCAAGCTTGCCTCTGCAAAGATGATGAGGTCTTCTGCAAAGAAGAGGTGTGAGAGAGGTGGGCCATTTTTATTTATAAATATATGGTCATTTAACTGACTCCCAAAAATAATAGAAAAAACAGTATCATTATGGAAAAAAACTCATTATCTCTTCCAACACATATCTATGGTGGTTTTCCATTGAATCTCAACTACGATTAATGCCTCACCAGTCATAATTCAAAAGGTCAGAATGATAAAATAATTGCACTAGTTGTTGGTGGCTCCAAATATAATTGATCCTCCTTTCAGGCTAACAGTACAAAAAAGGAATTAGTATAAGATTTCAAAAGACGAATTCAATCACACAAAATTTCAATAACATCCAATTTACCATGTTTATGCTACTAACTTATTATTGATACTATTTTAATTAAATTCATTTCTTAAGACCTTACAATAATTTCATAATAAAATCAATATCAAATTTTAATAGGGAAACCCCGTAGCTGTGCTTAACTTGAATTGGCAAAGCTGATCATTGAGTTTCTTTTTCTTTTTTTGATAATGAAATTTTAAGCCCCGTTTGAGATGGTTTTGAGTTTTAAAATTTTTAAAAACTAAAACTAGTTTTTAGCTTTTGGTTTTAGTTTTTTTTTTGTTTTCAATTTGAAAAAGGTATAGTGAATTAGAAATAGGCAAGATAGGTCAAGTCAACTGTTCTACTATCAAATGATAAAAAATAATAAAATTAAATAATTAGAAATAAAATAAAATAATTATAAAAATACAAATACAAAAACTAATATTAACTAATGAATTTACCGTGATCTCCTTCACAGCAGGAAGTCAACAGAACAGTAAGTGTACTGGGACAGGAGAAACACAAACAACGTCGACGAAGAAACACAAACAATACCAATAATAATGTTTGGGAACAGTTAGCATACAGGAAAAAGAAACAGCGTCGTAGATTTGAGCACACGTCCACGAACTGAGCATACGTTGCGTATTGGGATAGGAGCAACATTGACGGAACAGTCAATATGCATAAACTGGGAAAAAGAAAACAATACTGATAGCAACGTCAAGGACTGAGCACATGTCGACTAAAATAGGGAATAATTGGCATAGGGAAAAAGAAACAGCGCCGAGAACTAAGCATACATTATGTACTGGGATAGGAGCAACGTTGACGGAGCACGGGAAGAACGGAAAACGGAGGCGGCAAGGTAGAAGTCACCGGAGCCATGAAACAGGGAAAGTGAATGTTTGTTGATTAGAGAAAACGGAGGTGGCGAGTTAGGGTAGGCGTAACAAGCAAGTATGTTTGTTGATTAGAAAAACAAAATCTCAAAACCTTTTTTGTGGTTTTGAAGTCTTGATAAAATATGTTTTGAAATAGTGTTAAAAACCAACCCAACTCCATTTTAACCGAATACATTTTTTTTAAAATTGGATTTTAAAATCAAAAATAAAAAATTTAGCACCATCCCGAACAGACCCTAAATCGATTGGGTTCACAAACAAACACATGTAGGGCGCCTGCTAAGTCACGCACAGCCCAGTTGTATATCGGTCACATTCAGCCATTACCCAGCCATTTTGGATAACCTTGGTGTGCATAGGTCATTGGTTGGGGACTTGGGGTAGAACATTAACCATGTGGGAATTAGCTCCAAAGAACTTGATCTACCTAAATAGAAGCGGTTGACTTTCAACTTTGAAGTGGGCCGACCATAGGATATGGGCTTCCGACACTTATTTGGACCAAGCCCAACCCATGGCGCGAACAAAGAAGCGGCCACGGCTCTGCCACGACTTGCGTTGCCGCGCCCCCTGGCTTAGCGCCATGAACCAAACTCATTCATCCGACTTGCCGAAGCAGAAAGCATGTGATCTTCGGTCTATTCCTCCTTCACCGTCCACTTCCCGTTTTCCGGTGGGAAATTCCAAGAAAAATAGCGAATTTAATCAGTACTGAGTTTAATTGAGGATCATGGATCATTACAAGGTTCTAGGTTTGCAAAGGAACGCTACCAAAGAAGAAATCAAAGCGGCATTCAAGAAATTGGCCTTCCAGTTGCACCCAGACAAGCATTCTCAATCGACCAAGACCGTCAGGGACAATGCCACTCTCAGATTTAAGCGAGTCTCCGAGGCTTATGAGGTCCTCATGGATGATCGGAAGCGTGCGGACTACAATATACGATCGCGGGCTGGCACTAGCGGTTTCTCTGCTGGTGGGAGTAGCGGTTATAACTATTATTACTACTATAGTTATAACTATGGTGGGAAAGGGAGTACTTACAATTACAAATCTGGAAATAAATCTGGGTCTGGCTTTAGTGTTGACGGCATGGCATCCAAGTTTGAGTCTGCTCTTCGGTTTCTGACTACGCGAGCTTTTCTCCTCAATCTTGGCTTTGCTGGGTAAAGCAATCCCTTTTCTCTGTGCGTTTTCTTCGATGATTTCGGTTTTTTTTTTGGGTGATAGCTACATTTTAAACTGAAAGAGATGTCCAAATATTTTAGGCACTGACGATTTGCTTCTTTGGTTTCTTCTTGCCTACCATGTGTGCATTTCCAAATGAGCACTGAATAGAACTTGTTTTTGCTCATTTGATATCCTTAGTCTGTTATTAGGAATATGCTATCAAAACGTGAGATGCTTTTAGTTTTACGATATCATATCCTGACATGGGATGTTAATGCAGAGCTTTCTTAGGAGGAATTGTTATTATTGATTCAAGCAGAGAAGCCATATGGAAGATGCAGAATTCAGGGGTAAACTGTCGATACTGTGATTTTCTGATTTTCCACTTTTACATGATGATTTTCGTAGGTAACCGGTCAGAACTAAATTCCTGGCGTATTGTTTTCCTGTCTCGTGCAATCATCTTAAAATACATATTTGTAGTTACAATATTGGTTTAAAATATATTGCCAGAGAAAAGTCAAACAATAGTTACACACACATCTTCACTTTTGGGCATTTTGCCGCAAAAATGTGCTTGTCAGATTGAAATTTATTCTTAAAATTATAAAGCACGGCTTAAATGGGCAATTCTGGGCTGTCCGATTGTCTCTGTTATTTTTCCCTGGCAACCTGCGGTACCTTCCTTCTGTTGCAACTTTACCAAATGGTTCACTTCTAATTTCGTGATTATATTTTGAATTCAGAAATCATTTGAAGAAGCCATGGAGACAATTCAGAAAGCGAAAGGCGAGAAACGTTGAGATAATACGAAGAAGAATGTTCTCGATGCATTATATGTACATAATTTCTAAATTCTAATGACATTTATGATTATTCGGATTTCGGAAAGCTTCTTTTTAAAGTATATATAGAGAGAAAGATGTTGACCACTATTTGTTTCGACTTCTGAGGGTGTTGAGAATCCAACCCCCCAAACAAACGAACCGATTGTTTGAAACAATAAGAAAACCTATTTCAAAATTTACAAAATGGTATCAATATCAAAGTAAAATACAGAATTTGTTTAGAATCGAGCTGTTTATAAGCTATACGCTCTGCTTTTTGTTTCGGCTGATTTTGTGCAACACGTATTATTTTTAGGCTTCGCACAATTAGTTTCCCCCCCTATATTTTAATCACTTTCGAATTTCAAATGTGAAAAAATTTAAAAATTGTCATCTATTTCAAGTTTCACCTCATGGAGTATTTTATTTTTTCTGTATATTTTAATCACTGTTACCTTCTATTTCTCCATCTATATCTCGAAGCTGTCCACACCTTCATAATATTATAGCATCAAAAGATCCATCAGAGAGAGTGGATAGGGAATTCGACTCTAATAAAGAGAATTATGAGCTTGCCATACAGTTTTGTAGATTGCTTTCTGATCCTTTTTTCACTCCCTTCACAATCCATGTCCACCTTCAGTTCCCCAATCTGTGGCCAAGGAATTCACAGTCACTGACTGATGTCAAACCAATCAAAGATAATGATCATTGTTATGGTGAGAGATTATTTATGTGTACTTACGGACAGGGCATTGGGAAGTGTGGTTTTCCCAAACGGCCAACCATACATGATGTCATTTGCAGTTATGCAGATTTTGAGATGCTTCTATGATCGATGAAGCAGAATGAATGCTTCTAAGGGAAAGTTACGATGTTCTCTATGTCCCACAGCAGAAGCTGTGGCATGCATGTTTAAACAATCGTATACTCTTCATCTGCATTATATCATCCATAAATGGGAATTTGATCCGATGGGGTTCGAAAATCAGAAGGATATATTTGGATTCCTACACACACACACACACACACACACACATTGTTCGAATTTGAAGAAACTGGGATTATTATATTTTCCGTGTGTAGTGGATTATGCTCACACGTACAGCCTCAAAACGGAGACAATTACGAAGAGTGACTCAAATTTGGCGCCAATAAACGAGGTCGATAGTCTTCACAATTGAGACCGAATTTCCAATGGACTTGCCTACAAACTTGCCACCATTCGTATGTACAATTCCTGAGGAGCAAGCAGATGAAGGCCGTATAATAGGTACATTTTTAGACCACTTGAAGAACAGATAAATTCATTAGTCTCAGTACATAACAGCCATTGGCTCAGCGAATGTCAAGAAAACCGGAAGCTCTGCCTTCATCTTCATCTTCATCCCATGTCTTCAACGTCATTATTGCCTCACATTATGATCCCTCATGTGCTTTAGATAATATGAGATTCACTTTGGTTAATATAAAATTCACTTTATTATTAAAGTGGATCTTATAGTTCATGAGGGAGTACTTCATTATACTTTATGCTTACTGGTAATTAAAAACCTAAAAAAACACCTCTCTCTCGTCATTTTAATAAAAGGGATGTCAGATGTAATTTATTCAAATTTTAGAGGAAGTCAATGTAATTCAATCACATGTAAGAGAAAATGTAACTCAATCACACATTCAGTCCAAAATCCATTTTCCTTTATCGCACGAAATTTATTTTGGTATTAATTGTCGTGCAAAATTTGCCCCTTTATCGCACAAATAGTCAAGCCATGATTCGATTTACTGTTCAATCAGATGGCTTGTGGAAGATCACTAAGCTGATTATTGAGCACAAGCATGAATTTGTAAAACAAGAGCATAAGCACCTTATGCATTCTGCTAGGAATAATCCTATGGCCAAGGGTGAGCTTGTTAGTTCAATGGTAACTGTTGGACTAAAAACTAAGGGTACGTTTGGTATGATGGAATTAAAGTCAGGGAAATGGAAATCAATTCCATGTTTTTAACATGTTTGGTATAATGGAATTCATTTCCACATGGAGCCCAAATTGATTCAATTCCATCGAAACAGATTCCATTAGATGATCGATGGAATTGTGAAAATTTCCATGGATTTCTACATTTGCCCCTGATTTTCGTCACCTTCAGACCAACGGTGACGGTGACAGTATCTGACCTCTGGCCACAACGACGGCGACCCATGTGAGATCCCTTTTGCGCGACTGTTCCTCTTCGACAATGGCGACGAGATCCCTACGCAACTTCCCAATCTCCGACTTCCTCTTCGACTGTGCATCTCTGACTCCACGATTGCGCGACCCACGACGGTGACCCACGACAATTGAAGCTCGAAGATGATTTTTTCCTCCTTCGGTTTCGACGGCGGCCTCTGAAGATTGGGAGGATGGAAGAATTTTGAAAAAAATAATTTAAAAGTGATTTTAGGTCTTTCCATCTAAAAATTATATCTCATTTCCATGACATACCAAACATACTTTTAAACCCTATTTCCATTTTCATATCCATTTCCATTTCTATGTCCATTTTCATATCCATCAAAATGAATTCTGCGTACCAAATGAACCATATCATCAAGCTGAAGATCCAATATTTTATTATAGTGTTCAATTTGATCAAGAACTACATTTGACAAATATCTTTTGGAGGGATGGCTTAAAAAGCCCTATCTCATAGGTTCTTTGAATTCTAACAAGGAGTTTCAATAATTATTTCAAAAGTGCATGAAATTGTGTGACTCAGAAGAGAAATTTGAAATCACGTGGGATGAAATGATAGAGATTTCACCTCAGTGGCCACGGTTGGTTAAATGTGTGTGTTTGAGAATTCTATTGGAAGAAAAGAGTTTACAGATTTTAAGATATTTTATGAATTTTAAAATGATTTTACGGATTTTGAGATGGTTTTGTCTTGATTTACCTGTACCGTTAGGGAAATGGTGTTTTTAAACAAGCACAATGTATACAATCCGGCATAAATGGTCAACTGCCTTTGGTAAAGATATGTTTTCTGCAGATATAAAATGTTTTTAAAGGATTGAGAGCACTAATAGTGTTTTGGGTGATATATCTACAAATAAAAAAAACTTATCTTACAGAATTTTTCTAAGCTTTTAAGATGGTAGAAAACGGAGAAGCTCCGATGGTGAAGAAGTTTTCAAAATAGTGAAGGCATTCCTTCGTGTGCTGTCAATAGTATTAAGACTTTATGATGAGAATTCACAGAGTAAATATATTAATTCTATCATATATTTTTTAACTACTAAGAGACATAAGTGGAAGAAGACAATTAATTCATTTTATTTTTATTTTTATGTAATTTTATTACTTAAAAAGGGTTATTTTATACTCAATTGATTATTAGAAAGATTTGATCTATCTTTTAAATATTTTGAATCATTTTAAGAATCTTTAAGATATTAATAATTTATCTTTTAGAATATTATTTTAAATGAAACATTTATTTTACCCATATGTTATAAATACCTTTAGTCATTTATCTTCCCCATAACATAGTTAATTCCCTGAATAATACTCTACCAAATAAATCTTCTTTAATGAAAATTTAAAACAAAACTACTTTAAAAATAAATAATAAATCGATCGATTTTTTTAAAAAGATAAAGGAAATCAATTAAATTATTTTAATATATTTATGTCTTGTTTGGTACAATGGAAATGAGACACATGGATATGGAAATGAAATTTATTTACTTGACAAAGTTTATTTGATACAAAAAAATGGATGTAGAATTGAATTCTATGTGCATATCAATTCAACCAAAATGCTGGAAATGATTTCCATGGGTAAATGGCTCCATGGAATTATCAAGTTGCCCTTTGCTTCATCTGTTCATTTTCGATCCCACCCCATCAACATGATTCATCGGCGAGCACAAACCGACGGGCCTCCGGCTACACGACTACAACTGATCTGTGACCGACCTCCGGCGACAAGACAGAGACAAATCTACGAGCACAAACCAACTGACCTCCAGCGAGCACAAACACTGGAGGTTCCTTCGACGACCTCGAGACAAAATCTATGGCCGCAGGTACGGCGCTGCTGTTTGCTGTAGCAGCAACAACGACAGGCGAGGCGTTGTTGCCAGTGGAGTTGGGTAACTCCGGTGAGGGAAGGTTAGAGATATTGAGGTCGAAAGGGTCCAAGAGGAGGAGCGATGGAACTGGCGACAGAGGTCTGTGATCTGCGAGAAACTGCGACGGAGATTTGTACTCGTCGAAGTTGGCGATGCTTGCGGGGGGAGAGCGATGAAACTGCTACGGAGGTTTGTGCTCGCCAGAGGTTGATCTGCGACAGTGAAGGATGAACAGGGACTCATCCGGTTTGCAACGGAGGAAAGGAAAGGAGTTTTTTTCAGTGACAAGGTACTATGATATTTTTATATAAAAATTAAAATTCATTTCTAAGACGTACCAAACATACTTCTAAATTTATATCCATTTCTACTTTTATCAAAATCAATTCTCTGTAACAAATGGCCGTTATATTTATCTTTCTATCCTACCTCTAAAACAATTGTACTTATAAATAATTACTTTTAATAAATTATTTAAATTTTTTTAATCTTTAAATTATATTTATCTTTCTATCCTACCTCTAAACCTAACAGTATTACAATTGTACTTATAAATAATTACTTCTAATAAATTATTTAAATTTTTTTAATCTTTAAAAATGCTCTAACTCTTGTCCCAAGGGGGAAGTACAAAACAACGAGATCCGCGTGACCCAAACAAGTTTTCTGTTTGGCTCCAAGCATCGAGATTCCAAATCATTCTCGTTACCTGGTCCGACGCTCCTCGCTCCTCCGATCTCGCTCATCAAAATTTTCATTCCTAAAATCGTATGAACTTTTATCTGTGTGGCGTGAGCGAGCATTGTACGTAAGGAAGGTCCAAGGAGGGCTCTGGTGTTCCGTCACCAGAGTTAGCCGCCACCCACAGGTAACTCGCAGCGAAGAACACCGTCTTTTTCCCTCTCCGGAAATCCAAAGCCCTTTTCGAATTCGCTAACCTACAATGCAAGCTTAAGCAGCAGCTTTTCCGATCAGTCCAGTCGAAATTTGGTTCCCTTATTTTGTGCGTATTCATCATTCTTTCTTTCTGTGCACGTGATGCTTTTCTGCGTTCCATGTGTGAGTTTTGTCGTCCAATGACCTGTCTTCTCCTGTATTCCACCGAAGTGAGATTGTGGCAAACTTTAATAATTGCTGAAAACAATATTTTACGCACAATGATTATGTTCGGTGTTTCCGATCGCATGTTCATATTCACAATAATCGTGAATATTTTGCCTGCTCCCTTTCTGGTTCTGGCTTCCTGCCTTTATGTCTAAGCCCAGATTTGTCCCATTATAACTTCCATTTTTTAAGGTTTACTTCTTGCCTTGTTCTGCCTTCATGGTAGTTCCAGCCGTTCACTTTAAGAACCAGAGGGCGCTTTATCTGTTTTTTCTTGGCTTATTATAAGGAACACCGAAGTCATGCAATCATTAAAGTGAAAAGACATTTACTTTTTAAAAGGCAGTCCTGCATTGTGATTTCTTTACTACATCATTCGTGACACTTCCAGGGGATATAATATTTTATAGTCATATCTAGCCTCTTATAACGAAGTCTGATCGCTGTGTTATGTCTTCTTGAGGAGGGACTCTGTCATTGACTCTGTGCATTTCTGGAATTGCGTAGATACTTTGATGCAATGGGAGTCTTTGGGAGCTTCACGCCGTCGTGTCCTAGCGATCAGCACTGCTGGCAGTGGGCTGCAAAACATCTTTTCAGTGCGGGGGAGACAACCTCCTTTACGTTAGGCATGATCAGTGTCGTTACTTGGGTTGTAGCCGAGATTCCTCAGATTATCACAAACTTCAAAAACAAGTCCACTGAGGGCCTCTCTACCTTTTTCTTGACGACATGGTTACTCGGGTTAGTCATTTTTCTTTTTGACTTCTTATAAGCTGCTAATTTTGTTATTACGATGTTCTTATCTATTTTTCCATTCTCTTGTTCTATTAATCTATCTCTTCGATGGAATCTTCTCAAAATATGAGCTTCGAGTTCTCAGACCATGTTCAATATTTTGATACAGTCTATTTTTGTTACCTTGTGCAGAGATCTATTCAACCTCATAGGTTGCTCGTTAGAACCTGCTACTGTGAGTATTTAAGTGTTTGATTTCATGTAAATGTCAAGTTGATTTTGTTCTAGCCACGACCTGTAGAAGCTTCACTGGAAGTAAATTGCTTCATGCATGAAGCAGCAACAACTACATCGTTACGAAAACAGAGCATGTCTTTTTTCTGTTAAGTTGGGATTCTGAAGTGTGGAAATTCCTTAACATACCTGTAAAACCCTGACTACGCCGTGACAGCTTGATCAAAAACGTCTTTAAATATTTTAAATAACATAATACTGAATGATAAGTCGATGTATAGAGCGTGCAGAATGACCAATTTTTTAGTGGAATTTATTTTGAAATTGCAGTTCACCATTAGCACAAGCATCCATACAAAAAAGCTTACATGCGTGCATATATTATTGCTTGAATTAAACTATTAAGGATATGTTAAGTGATCGCTTTTCCATGTTTATGCAGCTTCCAACTCAATATTATACAGCAGTGGTAAGAATTCTTGCTGAAGACTGGTGACATATAATACCCATGAAATCTTTCTTATATCTGGCCTTCCCGGCGACAGCTAGTTGAAGTGACCTTTCTTCTGTTGTACCAATGTGCAGCTATATACCTTTATAACTCTTGCACTTGCTTTACAAACCATATTCTACGGATACATACGTCCTCGACTCAGATGCAACAGACAAAACGAGGTGCAAAGCCTATTACTTTTCCCTGCATACATGCACCTCATTACTTACTTTTTTTTGTTTGTTTTATAACAATATATTACTGATATGATCCTAAACTCGTTGTGCAATACACTGTAACCGTGCTTCCATTTGTCCAATTTACTTCATGGGAATTTCTTGGTCAGATATATGAACCTTTTTTAAAATTATTTCATACTGAAGGACAATTAATCAGATCCTTAACATTGAATTCGCAATCGAAGACATCTTTGTAGTTAACTAGGAATATTAAAGCACATAATCTGATTTATAATTCGATGGCATTTATCCTTTATTTCTTGAGAGTTGGAACTATATGATCATATTCTGCTGCAGAAGGGTCTTTTATCTATAACTGTACTGTAGAAATATGATAAGATAGTTTTGATGCCCTAATTCCTGGGTATTTCCATTTTATTCTGGCATTCATTGCACGCACAGGCTGAGACACTAAAAGCTTCACGAAGCAATAGTGGAGGAATGAAAAGCAGTGATGTTGCTTACCAGAGTAATGGGGCTGAAGCTTTCAGCACTGACAGCGGCTACAGTTCTCCTATTCCCCTTCCAGCCCTTCCTCGGATTATCACTGGAGGAGAATTATACTACCAGTAATTGATCTTTCTCTTATAGAATTACTCAAAACGCCCTTTGTACTCAACCTTCTCCATAAATTTCCATCTCCTGATATGTTTCGTAATTCGTATAAGGAGTTATATTAGATTCCCTTATTTTAGCAAAGAGTAAATATTAAAAAAAGTTTAGATGTAGTTAATCGAATGCTTCTCAGTTCATAATTCATGCAAATATCTCTGGCCTTCAATAAAGGATGCGTCAATCATGTTCTGTTTGTAACTGGCAATGCCCCCTTCTGTCATAAAAGATATGATTATCTGGGAAACCTGTGTCTGTAGTCTCTAACATGTCCTGCTCAAGCTCCTTACCATTACTATCTTAAAGGAAAAGTGATTATTGAAACTTGATTGATTGAAAAACGTGGAACAATTAATGCATAAATGAATAAAATACTCCATGAGGTGCTTCGCAAATTCTGCCGTGAACATCTGGTTTCAAATGATTCAAATTTGATGAGCTTCAAACTCGATATAAAAGTGTTTGCCTTGATAAAATTCTTCTTATTCTTTCTGTTATTTGTACACTTTATTTTGCCCTTCTTTTGAAAGTATTTCTTTATGATTATGTTGAGAATTCACTGAGATTTAAATGCATGAGCATGCAGGTAACCAGAATTCCTGTGGCTTCTATTTTGTAATGTGGAAAAATTATCATGAGTAATCATTTTGTTTTAACACATTAGGTCGGCAAGATCTCTATCAACAAGTCACACTCCCACAGCTGGATCTGTCTTAGCCCAGAGGATGTCACCTACTTCTGCAGAAACTTTGGATTCTAAAGCGGAGCCCTTGCTTGCTCCACTTGTTTCACCAGAGTCTGCACCGGATCTGAAGATAAAAAACACTCTATGTTTGGTAAACTTCCTTCAACTACCTTATGCGTGAGTAAACCTCCTGCATTGATGTCTAATGCGTCTGGCCTTGGTTTAGGTATCTACATTCACTTTACTTGGTGGGTTAAATCTAATTCATTCACCAGATAGAAGACCCAATTCCATGGTCAAATCTACGAGGCATGAATTTGTGATGCTAGTTGGTAGAAAGCTTTTGCAGGTAACACAAATTGCAACTTGTTTAGCTATGTAAAGTCCTATCATTGCTGCCAAGATATTCGCCTGACAGTTTACAATTCACTCACTGCATCCTATAAGAATAGGAATAGACCTGTTCAGCATCATTTTCTTTTGAAATTTAATACCTTTTTTGGTCAATTGGGATGGGTTACAATTGGACGCAACTCTCTCTCTCTTCCCCTACAAACTTCCCCCTTCACAAACAGGAATATTGTAAAGATTTTAAACATACTGGAAGAGAATTTCCAGTGCCCTATTGATCATTAGTTACACCAAATGCAGGTTAGTAGGGTTCAGTTGGCAGAGCATGACTCAGAAGGAAGCAGCGGCATTGGGGTTCTACTTGGTTGGGCGATGGCAGCATTGTATATGAGTGGTAGACTTCCTCAGATTCATTTAAATGTAAGTTACATTTTGGTGCCAGTTAGGTCAGATAGTTAACTTTCAAGAAATCTTTATTTACATATGTGGACTGGATTAATCCATCACATCATTGGTATACCTTACTTTTGGACTTTGAAAAGTATGTTAGAAAGACTAAAATTATCTGCATATTATTGACAGAGAACACGATAAACAATTTGAGGTATTTGTTCTGGTAGATTTTGAAACTGCAAGAATTATTGAATAAAATTGCTTCTTTTAGTTGATCATACTCTGAGTGGCTTTATTTGTGTGCATATCTTGATCATTTATATTGACAGAATTTTCATCAACTTTGCAGATAAAAAGGGGTAATGTTGAGGTAAGAAACTCTAACTGCCAAAGTTGTTAGTATCAATTAGCAAATATGTGAATACACATATGAGCATTGCAGAGCCTTCTTTTTCCCTTCCCAAGATACACTCTCTTGGATATGAGAGCATTGATGATTTTCCTATCCGGTTATATGAAGAAACAAAGTTCATGGATGCCTTTTTTATATGCAGGGTCTCAATCCTTTGATGTTTTTATTTGCTTTGATTGGGAACGGCACTTATGTAGCAAGGTATGCTGCCAGTTATATGCTCCTTCTCCGTTTCAAGTGTTGATACAAAGGTGACTGACGAGCGGATCTTTAGTCGCCTTAGATTCGCGTCAAAAATAATTTAACCGAATTAATGTAGTATAGCACCAATCCGGGTCGTGTTCACTTTGAGGAGCCGAAAATAAAATTAATTCCTAATAATTGAATGCGAGCAACCTAAACTGAAATTAAAATACTTCTTTTTGGTTTTTTTTTAATAAAAATAATTGAAATGAATTTTGATAAGAGAAATAGAAAATGAAACACACGAATAAATGATGATAATGATCAATCCTCCAA
>JANTPZ010143710.1:0-21973 GCA_025593235.1 Vachellia pachyceras | reverse complement strand
GAATTTTAGATAACTCATATTGCCTTTTCTTTTCTTTCCCTTTTTGAAATCATTTTGAGGTTGATATCCAATACCACTTCGATCATTTGTAACTCTTTAATTTTTTAGAATAACTTGAAGCATTTCACTACCTTTTGTGAATTTTTCAAGAGTTTTGGATAAATGTTCATTTTCACTCTTCAGTTCATTACATTTTGTGCATTCAAGGTTAACATAAGATTTTTCAGCTAGTTTTTCTAATTCTTTTACTTTCTTTCTTAGAAAAGATAGCTCCTTTGCAAATTTCAGTAATTCTATATGCATACTATCATATTCATCTCGTAATTCATCATAGCTAGGTTCAGTATATACCTTCTCTGTTTCTGATTCTTCTTCTTAGGCTACTAAGCAGAGGTTGGCTTCTTCTTCAGCTTCGCTCTCCTCCTCATCTGAGCTATCTCCCCAGATTCCAGACACATATGCTTTCTTCTTTTTGAAGGATTCTCCTTTTCTTTTTCTTTGTTTTGATTTCCCAGCTGTGGGCAATCAGAACGGAAGTGGCCAGGTTTGTTGCATTCATAGCAAATGAATTTGCTTGATCCTCCTTTGAATGGCCTTTTAACTCGTTGATCCCTATGATACATTTTTCTAAACTTTCTTACGACCATTGCAAGTTCTTCATCTTCTACATCACCTTCTTCTTCCTCTTCAGTCTCTGACTCTTTCTCCTTTTCTTTAACGGTTTTGAGAGCTAGTCCCTTCTTCTTTTTCTCATCTATGTTGGATAACTCAAATGTTGGATAACCTAGGTAGCATCACCTTCTTCTTCCTTTTCTTTAACGGTTTTGAGAGCTAGTCCCTATGATACATTTGCTTCTCTTTCTCCTGTTGAATTTTTGCTTACTTTCATATTCAGCAAGACTTCCAAATAGGGCTGCTACCTAGGTTATTGATTCCCCTCGAGATTCTTCAATTGCTGTGACCTTAGCTTCCCATTTGCTGGACAAAATATTTAGGATTTTTCTCACCTGAGAACGTTGGTCATATGTTTTGCCAAGTGCTGCTAATTTGTTTATTAGATGAGTGTGACGCATTTGAAACTCAACAATTGTTTCTTCCTCTCTCATTCTGAGTAAGACATACTCAGTGGTTAGTATATTGACTCTGCTTTCTTTCACCGCTTCAGTTCCTTCGTAAGCTATTTCTAAGGCATCCCACATATGTTTTGTGGAGGGCAAGTTACAGACTTTGAAGAAGTCATCTTCGTTTAATGCTGCCTGAAGCATTAAAACTGCCTTTCTATTTAGTTGCATCTTCTTTTTATCTTCTTCATCAAATTCTGTTTAGCTAATCTTTATCCTTTTTCATTGGTACAATATTTCCTATTTCAAAAACATCCCATAAATCAAAGTCAGTGGCTAAAATAAATATCTGGAACTTTATTTTCCAGAATGAAAATTTCTAGCTGTTGAATGCGGCAGGTCTTGTGATTGAAGCTCCATCAGCCATTATATGTTCGCCAAATCCTGCCATGGATCTTTTCCCTTGAAACTGTTAAGTTCTTTCAACAAGAGACCTGCTCTGATACCAAATGTTAGTGCAGGATAAGACCAAGAGGCGGGTGAATTGGTTTGATTAAAACTTTAGAAATTAAAACAAATTTGAAGCAATCTCACAGAAAGATAAAGAAGAAGATGAACAAGAGAATTTATCCTGGTTCGGTCCTTCTGACCTACATCCAGTCCCCAAAGCACCTCTGAGCTTTGTAATCCATAAATCCAAACAAGTCAGGCACAACAGCCTTTACACTGGAGATTCACACTCCCCCTTACTACTCGTAATAAAACAGAGTCTCACACTCTCTATTTTCTTTTGGCTTTCAGATCAAATCTTAACCCAATATACTCAAGGTCCCAACCTTGAATCAACTCACAGATTTACAAAAGATTTTGCTCTAAGAATCTCTCTCAAAGAGTAAATAGCAATAAATGAAGTTCGGAGTGAGAATTGAATAATTTCACAGAGAAGCAGACTAATGACTTTAATGCTCGTGAAGGATTGTTTTTTCTGTAATGAATGCTTGGTGCTTTTATAGATGAGAGAAATAAAGTTGCCGTTAGATAGATTTTATTTCTCGTTACTCTCATCCACCAACTCTTCGTCTTCACCATTACTGTTGCAATTAATGCTTTCTGAGCAGTGTGGACGACGAAGGCTTGATTCATGATATCTATCTGTAGGTACAGTATTTTTCTCTTCCTATGATTCAGCATTTCAGCATTTATGAGGGTAGGTTAAGTTCAAACGTTATTATACATGAATAAGGAAAGATAGGGAGCAGGTGAAAAGCTGTCAGAGAGAGAAAATAGCCGTTGAGAAAATGTACTCGAGTGTTTGATCATAATACTCGAGTGTTAGTCAAGCATTTTGAATTTTGTGAAGTGATACTCAAGTGTTCTGAGTCAATGCTCAGGTTTTCCAAATACTTTTGAAGTTACTCGAGTGTTAACTGAGAGTATTGGAAAAGATTTTGAAATTTGATGTGAATACTCGAGTGTTAAAATCATTATACTCGAGTGTTGAGAATACTTTCAGTTGATACTTGAGTGTTCAGAAGAAAACTAGAAGTGAAATAATTTGAAATCTCTTAATACTTGGGTGTTGAAAACATAATACTCGAGTGTTGTCCATTACTCGAGTGTTTAGATGGAAGTGTTGAATTTTTTAGAAGAAGTAGCTCGATACTCGAGTGTTCAGAAATCAACACTCGAGTGTTGTCAACACTTTCACCTAATACTCGAGGGTTGTGCTTCAAGTGCTGTCTCTCATTTTGAAAATTTTTGCTCAATACTCGAGTGTTGAAAACAAATACTCGAGTGTTGTTAACACTTCTTCCACAACACGAGTGTTTCATTTCAAGTTCAAGTATTTTGGCTCAATACTTGAGTGTTGTCAATACTTCCATTTGAAACTCGAGTGTTCTACTTCAAATGTTGAGTATTCATTTGGAAAACAAGCCCGATACTCGAGTATTGCAACACAATACTCAAGTGTTGCTAATACTTCAACATCAATACTCAAGTTTCACATGGGAGTATTCTTTCAAAGCACATTTTCACACCAATACTCGAGTTTTCAAAAAGATCACTTGAGTGTTTGCAACACTTCATCATAGTACTCGAGTTTTCACTTAAAGTGTTGGATTTCAGAAACATTTTTAGCCTCCAATACTCCAGTATTGACATCAAGAACTCGAGTATTATCAACACTTTCAATAAAAACTCAAGTGTTGCTTGAAAGTATTGATTTTAAACTTATGAAAAACATTGATACTCAAGTATTCAAACATAAAACTTGAGTATTCCTCAATACTTTCAGACAAACTTGACATAACTCGAGTATTTCAGTAATAACACATAATCAACAACAATTTAAGCTTTATAACTCTTGTAATTATTTTGTTATCATCAAAATAAGGCATCAACACCAGAGATTTCAAAGGAGTGTAGGAGTTGGATGTAATATCCACCCTTTACTGTAAATTGAAATAGTGACCAAACTGATTGTTATGAGGTAAGATAAGACCCAGAAATAAAAGTACTGAAAGAGAAGATGTCAATGGACCAAAGAGACCTTGGTCAAATTACTCCTAAGGCTTTGAAATTACTAAGAATGTAAGCCAGAGACATAAATGTCATTAAGTATAAAGACTAAGGGTAATATTGTCATTAGATAAAAAGGGCCAAACCAGTAGTCAAAAGTCAAGATAGATCCCATAGATAGAGAGTACGAAAAAAGTTGATGTTGTTGGGCCGAAAGTCGCGGAATAAGATTTGGCCTGGTGGATGGAAGTCAGTTGGAACTTTAAAGTTAAGCATGCTTGCCTCGAGAGCAATTTTAGGATGGGTAACCCCTGGGAAGGGACCCATATGTCATTTAACAAAAGATCAAGGGCATAAAGGCCTTTCAGTATTAAAAGTAAGGGCAAAATGGTAATTTTGCAAAAAGTAGAGAAAGTAAGGGCAAAATGGTAATTATGAGAAAGTGGAAGGGCATTTTGGTCATTTGACAAAGTCACCAGTTGACCAAAAACTTACAGATGCCGAATAGACAGAGCTCAACTCGTGGAGCGCAACCGTGAATCATGGATTTTCCGGATTCGAACTGGATTTCCGTCTATATAATTTTGAAGGGAAAAAAAAGTGAAAAATAATTATATAAGGCATCAGGAGACCTTCAAAAATTTAGAGAAAAATATGAAAAATCCAGTGAATTTTATAGTATTTAATAAAATTATTATCCAGTGTACGACTAAGGCGATTTTCCCGAAAATTGGGAAAAAGACCCGAAAACCCCGAAATATAATTATTTCAAAAATTAATTTTGAACAATCTAGAGGGAATTTTAGAAAAAGGAAAATGGCTAGAGAATCAGTGGAAAGTATAGTATTTTTCAAGGCCCTAAAAGAATTTTGCTCTCCGATTGTACGTTTTCAGGGATTTTGGATAGGATAAATTAATCCTGTAAAATTTGAGAAATGTAAAGGGTATTCTGGGGATAATTTTTTTGTTATATTCAAGATGAAAGTATGGAGATTAAATGAGGAAGAAAATATCTCCAGAAAAGTAGAAAAAGATTCACCGGAATAAAGTGCAATCGGTAAAAGTAACCGAATGGGATCTAGTTTAGTTGGACTAACTAGATTTTTAACCCTTCATTACAGCCATCATGACAGCTTTTTGAGGGCTAAAGAGAAGCTAACAAGTGTCCCTCATGTGGCTTAATAACAACCATTAGATTACCTTTATGTTGCAAGACTTAATCCTAGCCCTTAAATCAATTAAGTGAGATTTATTAAAGCAAATAATTCCCTTCAGCACCAGCGCATTTCCACGACACAAACCAGTAGAAAACTAGAGAGAAAGTGACGCCATTGTTGAGCAAGGAAGAGATGAAAAGTTGGGTGGAAACTCAAGGTATGTAAGTAGGCTACTTTGAGATATACATGAATATGATCCTTGCAACTTCCTCTTCCATGGTTTGAAAATCTGATTTGGCCTCTCTTTTTCATGTTTCATATCCTAGGGTTCTTGAGAGAAAAGTGAGAAAAAGAGGGATTTAAAGTCATTTATTGGTTGCAAATGCTTCCTCTTGTTGGAAGGAGCATATTGATGTTGTTGTTGATGTTGTTTGAGTTGTTTTCATAACTTTGTAAAATTTGGAAAATCATGATAAAATAGGGGAGGTGCTGTCCAATTTTCCACTTGATATAGAAGAGTTAAAATCATGCTTTCCCATGCATGAATGATAGTTTGGAAACAAGAATCAAGTGGTATAAATGTTGGAAGTTGAAAAATTCATATTGTTGAATACGTGTGTATTGTTGGCCTAGTCTGGAATCTGATGAAGATGAATTGTTTTGATGATTTTGATGCGTCCAATGGATCCAAAATTAGTTTTTGTGTAGGGTATAAGTGGTCCCAAATTTATGGAAGCATTAGAAAAGGTTAGAGACAAGTTTGTTGCTCTAGGACTTAGAAAATATAAGGGGATGATTAAGGGATTTTTACATTGCTTTTTACTTTGGAAATGGCATATGTTTGATGGCTATTAAATTGTCCATTGTGTAGGAAAAGAGTTTGTTCAAGAGGGTGACTTTTCAAGTGTTCAAGAGAGGTTCCAAAGTAAAGAAGAATTAAGAAACAAAGGTAGCAAAGATTTCTAACTTTACCTAGCATTGTTGTGAAATTATCCTAATGATGTGCATGACTTTATGACATTGTAGAAATGTGTTTATGAGTGATATTATACTATGGCCATATACATTGATATGTGCTTGGTACGCATTTTGCTTTGTTACACATTAATTTATGAACTTAAAGCATGTCATGCCAATTTTCCATTTATGTTAGTAAGATTTGCTATTGGGATTTTAAAAAATCTCACCCCCCACTAACCATTTCTAGGTACAAGTTCATTAAAGGGTAAGGAGAAAGTTTATGAAGCTTGAAGCATGGAATTTGATGTGATTTTGTTAATGAAACTATGTTTATGCATGTATGGTTGGTATATTTTAGTTAAGGAACCCTAATTGCATGATTAAACATGGTTATAAAGGAACTTACAAGCTCTAAATAGACATTAGAAGCACTCAATTTCAATTTTTCTAGAATTAGTTATGAATTTTCAAAGTTGGTCCAAAAAGCAGTGAATAGTAACTTTCAGAAGCTCGAAAGTTTACAAATTGAATCTTTTGGACCTTTTGATCAAATTGAGGCTTCCCTTTGATTCCAAATCCATATAAAATGATGCATAAGGTTAAGTTAAGGTGTTTTGCATTGGACCTTCTAACTCCAACATTCAAAGTACGCAACAAACCTTGACTGTGCTACCAAAAGAGGATACGAATCAGCTACTTCAAAACATGTTGGTGTTACTTAAGGAAGAGAAGGCTTCCACCGTTAATTTGAGTGAACGCGAGATACAGTTGCCTCACTTATTCAGAATCAGCTACTTCAAAACATGTTGGTGTTAATTTTAATTCGCTTGCCTCACTTATTCAGAAGGATTCTTCGAAGAATGACGCGAGATACGCTTCTATGGTGAAGAGGATGGAGCAGTGGGAAACCAAAGCCGAAAACTTGAACTCCTTCGTCACTCAACTTTCCAACAATTTGAGTAAACAACAAGGAAGGAGTGGTAGCTCCATACCCTCGAATACCGTCATCAACCCCAAGGGATTAAATGCAATCAATTTGAGAAGTGGGAGGCAAGTGAGATTTGATGATGAAGAATAATATGAGAAAATAAAAGAGGCTAATGAATTTGAAGAAACTCCACAAGCTGTTGAAAAAGAGAAGAGGAGTGAGAGCACAAAAGAAGAATTGTTGCTGAAAAGAGAGAGTGCCTCACCACAACAAAAAGAAGAAGAAAGAATAGTTTTGGAGCAAGGGACAATGAGCATGAACAAGGAAAGAAGCAAGCATGCTTCTACCTCGTCGAAAGGTAAAGAGGTAAACATTCACAAACTCCCTTTTCCAAATTCATACTTGATGAATAAAAAGCTTGCTAAAAAGAATAGTGAAAAGGAAGTTTATGATTAGTTAAAAAGGTCCCTAAATATGCTAAATATCTCAAGGACTTATGCAAAAATAAAAGGAAATTTAGACCTAATGAAAGAGTCCAAGTAAGCTCCAATGTTTCAGCCTTATTTATGCCACAACTTCCTGTAAAATGTTAAGACCCAGGATCTTTTACCATCCCTTGCACTATAGGAAAAATAACCATAGGGGGAGCGTTATTAGATCCAGGGGATGCAATTAACGTGATGCCAAAGTTGGTTTATCAAGCCTTAGGGTTAAAGAATTTGAAGCCTACATCCGTAGTACTCCAACTGGTAGATAGATCGATTAGGTATCCAGATGGGATAGTTGAGAATATTCTTGTAAAGGTGAAACACTTAGTTTTCCCTATTGACTTTTATATGCTAGACATATCTAGAGAATCCATTAGCGAGTCCACCTTGATTTTGGGTAGACCCTTTTTAAGGACTGCTAATACTATTATTAGCATGAAAGGAGGAAGCATATCAATAGAAGTAGGGGAAAGTAAGATCAATTTTAACATATATGAGGCTATGAAACATCCGTATGAGGATTATTCATTGTTGAGTGTTCATGCCCTTGATGCTGTGATAGATGATGCGTGTACTGAATTTGAAATAGAAAATGAACTAGCATGTTCACATCTTTATTTATGTGCGCCATTTGATGATAAAGATTTGAAAATTCCTCTTAAACCCCTGATCCCCCATTTTGCTCCTGTGAAACCATTGAAAAATGCACTCATGTTGCATCGGTTGATAGCACACTTTCATTGCCATACACACATTTTGTGAAACCAATTGATGAGTGCATAAATACCTTTCTCTATATAAACAGTGATGACACCTCCAGGAGAGGTATTTCAATTGATTTTGCAGAGCCATCAAGAAGAGTGTCAACTGAACCCGTGGTACCTGTGCGAGACATGCATGGAAAATCTAAAGAAGAGCATGGGGACGTCGATGAAACCCATAAGCCGCCATGATTTTCAATTTGTTCCTTTCCCTTCTTTAGTCATTTACATTGAGTTTTCAATGATTATGTTGTGAATATAAATGATTCAAGTGTGGGGAACATTGCCAGTAGTGGTAGCTTAGTTTTTATATATAGTGTAGGATTGTTTGGAGTTCAATAAACTCCCTTGAATTTTTGATTGGCTTGTCTTCAAGAAGTTTGTTATTGAAAAGAGTTTTACTTGCAGAATTAGAATGCGCATATTGATTGGTTGAAGTTTTAGGCTTGAATGGTGGCTATTGTCTTGTGTTTTGTGTTTCCATCTCTGTGTATGTACTTCTCTGTGATGTTTCACTGCGACGAACTTCAATTTTAGCCGCGGCCAAAATTGTTGATTGTCATGTGTGTCCTCTCGGCAAGTGTTCACTGCGACGAAATTTGTTTTTTGCCAAGGCCAAAATCATGTCTTTTCATCTCCCGCCAGTTTTCTTTTTAAGTTTATTTTCTTTTCTCTTTTTATTTTCACCTTCGTTTTTACCATTGCTGTCGTTGCTTTCTCTACAATTACCGTTCCTTTGCCTTTAGCCACCGTGACCCTTGTGTTTCTCCACGCCACTTCATTCCTTTGCCGTTAGCCACCGTGACCCTTGTGTTTTTCTTTTGTTTCATTTTGTTTTGATTCCATTTTCATTCATCGCTTTTCGCTATTGTCGCATGTTCTGTGATTTTCGCTGGGACGAAAAAGAGGATTCGCCACAATGAATGTTTACATTTTTGTCATGGCTAACAACAACTACAGTTGTTTTTGCCTGTCTTAACCCTGTGTTTTGTTGTTTTTCTTTTCAATTTTGTGGGTCTAGCTAGTAGCCATGCCTAGGACTAAACTTCCTCACATAGTAGACCCTTCTAGCCCTGATCCTAAGCCATCCCAGACCTTTGAGGAAATTTGAGTGCTTACTGTAAAGCGTACTTTGGTTACGGAACGCTCTTTTCCTCTGACTCCTACCGACCACCCTTTTATTCATAGGTTGACTGAGTTTAACCTCACCGGCATTATCCGCGAGCGTACCAAAGGGAACTTTGCATTCATCCACCACTTCTATGCTAAATGCCACCACGAGTCCACTCTTTTCATTGACTGCCTAGGGACTATGCTTCAGCACGCTATTAGCTGCCATACCATCGGAATTCATTTCGCTATACCCATTCTTAAACGTGATCACTACGTTCAGTTCATGAGCCAGTTCCCTGAGGATGCTATTGCCAAGACCCTATGTTACCTGGGAAAGGTTGGCATACTCCTCGTAGGTCTGAGATGTACATTCACCGATCTAAGTGTCACCCTGAAACGAAGCCAAATATCCATCTTGTTTGTAGCAACATCCTACCGACTAGCCACTTAGCGAACGTCATGAAGAAGCAGGCCCTTTGCATTTATATGTTGATGCAGGGGATCGGTTTTGATGTGTGCACTCTCATTTATTCTAGCCTTTGTGATGCCATCCTCACTTCCAAAACCATGAAGGCCATCATTTTCCTGCATCTCATTTCTAACATGTTCACTGAGTTAGAGATCCTAGAGTACCCTCATAATCATCCATTTGCCCCCACCCCTATTTTTATTTATGAGAGGATCCGTCGAGCTCCCGCACCCCAGCCTGAGCCATTCATCGATATAGACGATTTGCAAGCTGAGGAGCAGGATGCTCCAATACCGCAGGCACCAGCTGTTCATCCAGCATCACCAGCCCCCGTTAGACTTGAGAGTCTGGCTACTAATTTCCAGCAGTTTATCATCTTGATGCTTCAGCAGTTTGAGAGGGAGCGGAGGTATCGCAGGAGGATGGACGTCTTAATTATGCAGACCTTACATTTTGAGCTGCCTCCAGAGGAGGATGACATTAGTGGTACAAGACCTTCAAGAGCTAGACCATCTAGAGAGGGCGAAGTAGCGGAGAGGACTGATGAGGATGAGGTTGCTGCCGACGTGGATTATGAGGGAGATTCGGCGATGCAGGGGAATGACTAGCTATTTTGCATGTTTTTCCTTTTTGTTTGAACTTTGATACAGTTGTGGTTTGAATCTGGATTTTGTTGTGGATTTTGTTCTTCAGCTGTATGTATATATGAATGCTTTTTCTATGCTATTTTCTGAATTTCGTTGCATGCGTGCATGAATGTTCGATGTTGTTGCGTGCTTTGTTTGTTAAATACTGCCTTCCAATCATTGGAGACAATGGTTGATTTATGTGTGGGGAAGATTTAGGATTTAGAGTGCTTCCAGTTAATATCTTGATTTTTAACTTGCAACTGAAATTTTGAAGGGTAATGTTGGGCCATTTTTGTCTCAAAACTTTGGAAATTTTCAAGTTTCTTTAAATTTTTTTTTTAAAAAAAATATTGAATTTCCAGAGGAACTGAACTGCAATTTTTCTCTCTCACCATTTTCCCAGCAACCAATTTTGTTGTTCACCGCGGCGAAAGTCTTTAAATAAAGCAATTCACCTCTCGGGTGAGTTTTGCTATGACCATCTTGTGGTTGGGCCGCAACGAGATATCACTTGCACGCAAAACCACCTCTCGGCTGTGGTTCACCGTGACCAATTTCGTGGTTAGCCACGGTAAAAATTCATTGTGAAAAAGTATATAGGTTTTGGATTTCAAAATAAAAATTTCCTCTCACCCTTATTGCCTTTAACACTCCTAAGCAATGCTTATGAAACTATAACTTTCATAGCCAATACATTGGGAGGTTGATGCATGAGTCTAAGGATCAAAGTTTTTGGTTAATCATGTTTAAATTGACTCGTAATTTCCTCTCACCCTTATTGACTGTTTAATTGAGACATTAGCCTTGTTGTGAGGATAAATGGACCTAATTTCATTTGATTAAAGTGGGTCTGTCTTGATTCGTAATCTCTTTAGAACTTGTCTTGATTCTAATCAAAGCTTTATGATCTAATATTTTGTGAAAAGGATAGAGGCCTTCATTTCAAAACCTTTCATTTAGCCCAAACACAAACACTTCATTAATTCATCCTTTGCTGCCCTTTTGAGCCATTCCCTCTTGAAAACCAGCGTTTGAAAAACTATCCTTATATATGCAAGCATATGTTGATGAAATTGTGGATTTGAACTGTTTTATATATAAAAAATAAAGAAAGGGGGAAAACCAAAAAGAGAAAAAGAAAAAATAAAGAGAAAAGAAATGTAATGATTGAAAATGAATTTCTCTAAAAGTCTTACAAAGTGTTGACGTAATTATACTCCTTCAGTGTTGTGTATTCAAGAATCCATTTCATTTCATTATTTTACTTCATTATCTTTAGACCCCTTCATCCACCTTAAATCCTAAAGCCCTCTTAATTCACATTGTATTGATCTTGTGGTTGAGAGGTAGAATAATTACAAGCCTATGGTAGAGATTTGAATAAGCAGACCATGAGTCAAAAATTGTCCTTGCATCGTGAGCTGAGAGAGAAACACTTCTACCTTTTAATAGGAGGTTTCTTTTATTCGGTCTCTTGAATTGAATTCTCTTAGAGTTTGATTTACAATTGTCTCTGCCATTATCATTGCTAATTCCTTGATGAATGTTTTTACTACGTTCTGTAGTCCTCGACTCATGAGTATATTTTCTGAGTGTATTGATCATTTTTATGTTTTTGAAAAGCTTTGTCCATGAGTACAAAGGTTTAAGTATGGGGGAATTTCATTGAGCTTTATTTATATTAGTTTTCTACTTGAATTTCCAGAGTCTTGGAGTCAATTTTGGCCTATTCATGACCCTTTTGTGCTTAATTTGAGATTAGGAGTTGTTGTTTTTTATTAGTGTGATTTTGGGTATATATGCCATGAATAATGATGTTATTGTGCTTAAATTCCATCATGAGCAAATGATAATGCCAATATTTGCTATTTCATGTCAAGAACTCTGTATAAGAGGCAAAAGGAAGCAGCTCTGGAGAGTTTCGCCATGATCAAAGTTCAATCAGCAGGCATGAACTCTTGGGAGAGGTTCATCGCGGTGAATATCCCGCATCAGCACCAGATTTTTTCTCCAAATGGAAAATAACCCGACCCATCTTTAGAGATCTGACCCAGAATGGTTTTATCATGACATTTAGGGTATGATCGAAATGAGGCTGGAAGAGGGGGATGAGGAGGAGAGAAAGAGAGCAAGAACACACCACATTCTAATTTCTTTCACCTTCCACACACATTAAATCCTACTTCCCCCATTTCATCACCATCCATCCATTTATCATGCCTCAATCTTCCAGACAGAGCTCGTTTCCATTACTCATGAGGAGCTGAGCACTCCATCCTATTGAAGATGAAGTGAGCCGGAGTTCGAAGTACCGAAAGTGGAGTATTTGCTTTCAATTTGTATTTACACTATAGATTACTTGGATTCTGAGTTGGACTTTGTAATTTGTGTGTAAATGCTTGGTCTCGGTTGAGCCAAACTTGGATTATTGTGTATTGAGTTGCTTTTTGATTAACAAAGTAGAATGGAGTTCATTTTGCTTATTCAATGAAATCTTGTTGTTCTCTTTTATCATCCTAGTTGTGCTTGGTTTTAGAGTCAACAATGTATGGAGTTGATTTTGTCACTTTGCGATTTCCATACACACACTAAGTGTTTATAACTTAGTTATAACTTTGCGATTTTGTCACTTTGCGATTTCCATACACACACGGACTTTCGTATCACCGTTCTGGCAAACTGTTTATAACTTTCTTATGGAAACAATTTTATAAATTAGGGGACTCTAAAAACTATTTTTAGTTACTTTAACACTACATTTATGAGGCTTCTGAATAATTTAAATAATAATATTTGGCTAAAAAGTCATAAAATAGCCAAAATATTAATTACTGTAAAAAAATGTCCCGATAAGGGCATTTTTGTCCATTAAATCTTAACTGAGCCTCAATTGATTATTAGTGACTTTTTCTCTACCTTATGGTGCCTAGTGTCATTTTTCAGTATTTTGGTATTTGTCCTTACATTTTATTTGCTTGCACAATGGCACCTTTGGCATCTCTCATACTTTTATTCTCCCTCTAGACCCTTGAACACTTTGTATCCCTTCGCTTGGCCCTTATCCTCGGCTTCCAAAAATGAGGATATTACATTTCTCCCCCCTTAAAATAAATTTCGTCCTTGAAATTTGTATACCTTATACTGCCACCTCAGAGTATCTGGCTTTTATGTCCTTCTCTAGAGAGAATTCAAAATGGCTCTCTAACTGAACTTCTTGAATTTCATAAATTGACCATTTTCTGTCATTGGAGACATTCTCAAAAATACCTTATCTCTAACTTCAAATTCTAATGGTCATCTTCTCCCATTGGTATAGCATATTTGCCAGCTTTGAGCTACTTGTAACATTTTTACCATCTCTATTCTATCTCTTAGCCATTTGGTCACTATCTCAGGACCATACTAACTTCTTCTTTTGCTAACTTCTTGACCGAACACTGCTTCTCAATGATGCAATTTTGAAGTAACCTTACTTTTACCTCAAATTCTTAATGGTTGTCCCATCTTGTCAGCTTACTCTTTGTTGACTTTATGCTACCTTTTGCATTTCTTTACTCTTTTGCTTAACTCACCCTTTAATTTTTTTTCCTCGTTTGATACTTTGTGAGTTCAAGCAATATCTAGGGCTTTTTCCTTTCTCTTTCTTTCTTAACTCATACTTATAACCTCATAGTATGCTTTGGAGGGATATAATATTTGCTTCTGGACTCTATTATTCCCTCAGGAATCTTATAAAAATTGACTGTTTCCCCAAGGTTCAACTGAGTCTCAACAGACCGAATCAAGTGATTATCTTTTTTATCCTTATTAACCTCCCATGGTCATACAATTTATAATCTGAGTGTGCCAAACTCGTCGAGCAGTCCTTAATGAGTACCATAATCATTTGCCCCATTTTTCGGCTTAACGTACCACTGGCGCATCAATCACGACATTAGCTTTTCCTGGATGATACACAAATCAGCAGTCATAGTCGTTGAGCAAATCCCCCCATCGCCTTTGCCTCAATTCAATTCAGTTCAATATTACAATTACTTGAGACTTTTATAATCACAACACAGGCTGATGATTGCTCCGCACAAATAGTGACTCCCCTATTTTTAGAGCAAAAAAATCGCTGCTAGCTCCAAATCAAATATGGAAAATATTTTCACCATGAGGCTTTAATTAACGCGAGGCATAGGTAACCTTCCCCTATTATATCAACATAATTTTTAATCTATTCCCACCAGCATCACTGTAGACCACACATGTCTACTTTGAATCTGGAAACACACCTCCCAATCCATGTCCACCGGCATAACTGTAGACCACACATGTCTACTTCAGATTTGGGATCATCATCAGCTAGGTCTAGGTAAACTGGTCTCGTCATCAATTTCCAATTGATGCGAAACATTCATCAATCTGAATGGCATTACTAGAATCCCACATTATCCATATCTAGTCCAAAAAGTCATTTTAACAATATCACCTGCTCGAACTCAAAGTTGATGGTAACCTGACTTAAAATCAACCTCAAATAACACCTTGCTCCACTCAATTGTTCTAACAAATCATCAATTTAGGTAAACAAATAATCATCTTTCACTATCATCTTAATTGATTAACGATAGTCTCTTCATAAATGAAGACTCTCGTCTCTTATCTCTATTACCTTTCACAATCTGGGTAGTGCCAAACCCTTCTGCCCTTATCTCAACTTGATTCATCAAACTTTAACTCTATAGTTCTCCATTAATACCATTTCACTCATCTTTACTTACATCGTTGCTTTCTGCGGGATCATTTCAACCTATAGCATCAACCATACCCCTTACTACTCCTGGATGATATTTTGATCTACTAGTCATAGTTTCAAGCAACTCGATTCATCTGTACTGTCTCAAGTTCAACTCTTTCTAATCTTTCACGTACTTTAGACTCTTCTGATTATTATAGACTCTATCGCTGCTTCATACCAATAATGACTCCATATCTGTAGAGCATAAACTTTAGCTGACAGCTCTAAATCATGAGTGGGGTAATTCTACTTAGGCAGCTTCAACCACCTGAGGCACATGCTACCACTACTATGCTACATTCACTCACATCTCAATCCATGCTTACTATCATTAGTATCAACTGTATAGATCTATATCAGATTAGAGACTATTAGCACTGGCATCGTGGTTAGCTTTTGTTTCAATTCTCAGAAACTTGCCTCACAATTCTTATCCCTCATGAACATTTAACTCTTTCTTATGAGCTTTAACAACAATTTGCTAAACCCAACAATTGTGAACTTCTGTGATTGACCTAGGTCTCTCTCTAGCACGACTTCAACCATGCTCGCAAGGCTTCTACCATGCCTTTATGTTACTCGGGTCTATTTCAACCCTATTTGGAGAGAATAACTACCACATGAATCTCACTTCAGTCAACTAGAAGTCACCTTTACCAAGTTTAGCATATAAATATTTAACTAAAACATTTGGAACTTTTCTCAATTGTCTATTATGATCTTCACCACTTGGAGTACATTGGTAAATTATCTGTGAAAACTACGACAACCATCACAGGTATTGCCGAAAGATGCAATTCACATATTTCATAAAATTGCTAGGCATTTATGAGATAAAATGGCATCACCAGAACTTATACTAGTTATTTCTGATTCTAGAAAGCCGTTTCCATTACCTCTTCAACTTTCCTTTGAGCTGATAATAATATGATCTTAATCATTCTTATAGAACACGCCCTCTCCCTACCATTAATAGGCAGAACATTGATTCAAGTTAGTGGGAATTTACTCTTCACTAGTACTTTGTTCAATTCCCTTACTATCAAATGCATAAATTTCACTGCCATCTTTCTTAATCTTAACTATTACTATAGCTCTAAAGGGTGATAAACTAGTTTGATGAAATTCTTCTCTAATGGCTTCGTTTTTCTACTTATTTCCTTTGGAGCTATTCTATAAGGAGTTCTGATGAAACAAAATCTTAGCATCTCACTAACTTCAAAAATATTCTATTAAGCTTGAAGCTCCTCATTAGTGAGTTTATTTAGATCAATGGACAGAGCATGAAGTGGTAATAGTGAAGAGCTTCCAAAACCATTCTTAGAACTCAAGGGCTTCTCTTGGCTAGGTGGTGGATTAGTATAGAGTTGGCACACCACCTTCATTGGTTCTTGATTCTTGCATTTTCTTATTCATTTTCATTTTTGGCTCTTGACTTGAAGTGGTTTTGCCCAGGAGTGCAAAAGGCTAAGTGTGGGGGAATTGAATTAATCATATTTTATCTATTAGATTTGTAGCATTTTAAAGGATTTTGATGATATTGGTGGGCTTTCATTGATATTAATTACATTAATTATTATTAATTGCAATTACATGAAATTAAAATTAATTATGGATCAATGGTCATACTTTTCATCATTTTGTTAAATAATTTATCCTAGAATATTTGATGCTACTCATGACCAATTTTTATTGTAGGTACCTTTGAAAGAAATTTGGATCAGAATGTAATTCAAATGAAAAATACTAGAGAGGGGCCAAGATTTTTTGACACAATTCATTCATTTTGGGCCACCTTTTTTCTTGTCATCATGAGTCCACTCTAGGCCATACACACAAAAATCTTCATTAATTCACACTGGGCCGCCACCTCATATGCCATTTATCCATTCAAGACACCCATTCATTAGCTAGCGGCTAAACCTCATAATCCATGAATCTCCATTCCAAGCCACGCACAGCCAGTATTCAAATCGATTCCTTCACCCAAACTTGCCACCTATACCCTTTCATTCCAAAAAGCAAAGAATCAACCGCCACTTGATTGATTCCATTACACACCGCCACAACACCTGAGAGTTATTTTTTTGCCAATCATCGTGCTCATAGAGGAGGAAAAGAACACAAGCACACCGCCACTGTTCATGTCTGGGCGTTTTGATTCATTTTTCACAGACACACATCATATAGCCACCCCCATCCCTCGTTCATTTTTGCTTTCGACACCTAGAGAGAAGCTCAAGACACAGCAGCTTCGTTCATTCTTTTCTCTATTACAATCTGTCACTAAACGAGGAGTCATTATCCATTGGTTTTCCACAATGATGGCCATGGAATTTCAATGCCACGGTGAAGATGATTTTCCAACCATGAGTGGCTAATTGCATTGTCTAATGGTGATGATAAAGCTAACCGGAGTCCTTGAGTAATTAGGGGAGTTCTATAAATTTTAATTTCACTTTCCAATCTTTGTATGTGCAAATTGTAATTATAGGTTACTAGAGGTTATGATTTGTATGTATGAAAGAGGATTATTATCGGTTGATGTAATTTGGATTGTGATACTTGTGTTAGATTGGTACTTTGGATTGTGATTGGACTATAGCTCTCTTGTTATTTAATTGCTTCCCTTTATTCTCTTGAAATCAATTGATTTGATAGGTTTCTAGGAATTAGTTGGATGTAAAGAGGATCTTTTATAAATCTAACACGAGCTAAGCACTAAAGATGTTTCTAATTGATTAATTGAGTCTAGGTTTAGATTATTTTAAAAGGTTAGGAATATTGATCAGTAAGGGTTCTTACTAGTCCTTGTGCTTAGTTAAAAAGAGAACTAAATTTAAAAAGTGGACAAGGAAGGTTAGTGAATTTAATCACCTAGGACATTCATTTTATAGAATTTAAGTACATCCATTTAGTTTAATTAGATAGTGAAAACTCACTTAATATTACTTGGTTAATTTGTTATTTGCGCTTGATTATTAGTAATTCAATATAAGTTCCCCGTAGAGATCGACATAGGTTAGTGCCAATATATTACATTCTAGCTTAGTTTAATTTGATAGCCCCACGACTAGGCTTATCACCAAGCGTTTGGATTTAGTGATTTTGTTTCACCCGATTGATTTCTTGTTTTCACAACATATTATTGTTGATGGTTGTATCTTTTCTATTCTTTCCTTTCTTGCTTTGTTAGACACTCTGTAATCATTCTGTTGATAATAAAGTTTTTCACTCAAAAAAAAAAATACATATATGCATCACGTGTATATACAATAAGGATAACACCACTCAAGCCTCCACAACCTTTCCAAAGTTCCAATACAGGAGGTACCACTTGTAATTGTTAAAACAACTGAGTGCTAGTGAGGTGCAAAGAGAATTCCCTCCAAGTCAAAAGATATCAGCAAAAGGGTTTATTAAATCAAATTTAGCAAAATGTCATATTCCTAAATTCGGGCCAGAAGCTCAAGAATAAGTCTATTTAAAATATATAAGCTGCCAAGCCTAATTGGGCAAAAGTCAACAAAATATTCTGAAAGATAGAATGATTCACAAGACCCTTCTAAATAAAGATGAAATGTGAAAGTAAAAGGTTAAACAATAGCCAAGTAAAATAGTATGCTTATAATTTCTTTAATTTCCGAAAATTACGTGTACATAAAGGTAATTTAAGAAAGTATGCTTATAATTTCTTTAAAAATTTCTTGGAGACGCAAGAAGGTATAGAATAATTCTCCAAATCACATTTGATGCATAATTGACGATTTGTCTAAATTAATGGAGAAGTTACTCTAGAAAAAATATTATTCTTCCAAACCAAATTGGACATAATAAATGCAAGGAAAGTTAGTATAGCGAAGGATTGAATCATGGAAGAATTATACCAATTATATCTTCGTTAGAAATTGTCTATAGATTAAATGTGGAATTTATCTTCAATGATAAGAAGGAAATTGCCCAAAATTGCAATCCTAGATAAAGACAAAAGAAATTAATTAATCACAGCTCAATGGAACCGAATTTAAAGGGCGAAGAACGTCACTTTTATGTGACATTTTCAGATCTTACTTGGTCACAATTTCACCAAACATAAACAAATAGTAGATTACTCAAGTCTCGGAAAGGACAATCTAAAGCCTTCTAAAAGGACGTCAGTGGCGTGAATTTAAGGGTGGGAGATAGGTAGAAGAAATTGTAGCCACATGATCAAGGGAAATACATTAAAATAACATAGTTAAGAGGGGTGGAATTAGAAGGAAATTGTAAGCTGTCTAATAATGTAATAAAGCTATATAATCACTCCCTCAAAGTCTTATTAGTTCAGTCACCACCAGGAGCGTCCGAGAGAGTGAATGGTAGAGCCAGTAAAATAAACTCAACCCGTGGGTTGAGGGCTGGTTCGAGCTGCATGAGCCTAGCCTACATAACCCACGAGTTATGGAGGTTCAACCCACGGGTTAGGCCAGCTCACCTTTTTTTTTTTTGGTTTTTAAAAACTAATTTTTTAAGCAAATTTTCTAAAATGTTACATTTTTATGAACCACCCAATACATAATTGTATATATTTATTTCAATTTTTCAATCTTATTATTATTTTATGTATCAAAAATAAATATTTTTTAAAAAATATTTAGGATTAAAATACATAAAATTTATTAAATATTATAACTGCTAAATAATATATAAAAATTTATTCCGAAATTTTTTGAAGTTGATTTACTTTATATTAATTATTTTTATAATTATTTATGTTTATTTAAATTTATAAATATATATTAAAAAATTAAAAAATGGTGTGCTGGCGTGTCAAGGTGCAGGCCGAAGAGGCTGCACCATTTAGCTCGTGGTTTGAGGTGGGTTGGTCTGTTTCCCAGCTCCAATGAATGGAGGAAGAGGAGCAAAATAAGAGAGAAAGAAGAAGGGAGAAGCTAAGCTACAAACATCTCTTAGGGAAGATTTTACATGTGTTCTAAATTCCCATGGAATTTCCGTTGGAAAATGTAATTTCCTACAATTTTGGGAGGGGGAAAAGTTTCCCTTCTCCAAGATGGATTTCCCATGGATTTTGGGAGGGGAAAAAATTTCCCACAATTTTGAAATGGGTTCCCAAAAATTTCAGAAGTGGCGATTAGAGCTGAAAGTTCTATTTCGTCAAAATGCAAAAAATATCTTTGATATAATCAATTAACAATAATATAATGGGCATAAAAAATTTAGAGATTGTTTAATTTTAATTTGGACAATGTATGTCTCTTAGTGCATTTTTATTTGATGAGATTACATTTTATATTGATATAAGTAAACATAATTTTTAAATATATAAGAGTCAATTTGAATTTTGATATTTTAATTGGGTTTAATGGACATTTACCATGTATATAATTTTGGCCCTAAATATAAGAAATTTTTATTTTATCCTTAATTTATTATTTTTGTTCAAACTAGTTTACGTAACTTATAATATATAATTTAACGATATATACAAGTTTTTCAATAAGATTTTATAACATACTCTATAATTAAATAATTTATTTATTATTTATTGTTTTATTCTCCTCTAATTAGTCAATTATCTATTGTATTAATGAACAAATGTAACAAATCTAGACCATTCTGTTAATGACTATGTTTTGATGATAACAAAATTAATTTTTTTTTTTTAATCTGAGTTTACGCTCAAATAATAATGAACACAAGTTTTCAATAAGTTTGCTTGAGCGATATAGGTGTTGCCCGATTGATGATTGTTTCAATCAAATCTATGAAGTTTCTGAACTATAAATCTCTTTAAAATGAAAGATTATTTGAGTCAATATGTAAGTTTCTTGAGTGATACAAGTTTTATAAATGAACATTTAAGTTTGCTCGAACAAGTTTAGAAGTTATAAAGGATATTGTTCGAGTCATTATTGTGTTGTTTGAGCAACGTCAAAATAAAGATTTTATATCAGTAACCTTAGAGCTTGCTGGAGTCATTGCTGGAGTCAGTGTGATTTTGAAAATGGTTTTTGCTCAAGTCATGACCATTTTGAACATTTTTTTGAGTCCTTATTCGATTGATTGCCCATGTCATGACTTTTCCCTGTTTTCAAGTGTTATTACTCGAGTCATAATGCTTTCAAGATATAACTTGTAACATCCTAAAATTTTACTAAAGACCATGTGCAATGTAATTGGGGCTTATAAAACCATTGCGAAAATTAATCAGAAGAATTATTTTACAAGTAAAGGTTGAATTTTGGGAGAACGTTAATTATTGGAATAAAAAGATCATTATTGTGTTTCTAGATATTATTTAAAAAATAGAGAAAAGGATCAGAATGCAAACGGATAAGTTTAGGAGAGCAAAACGATCTTTTCAACCCCCCCCCACTCGGCATCATCATCTTCTTCCTCTCATTTCTTCTTTGTTGAAGATATGATACGTGATTTTACTGATTTAAGTTAACTAAGATCACTAATTGAATAGACTCTATACATATAGGGTTTTAGCATCGTAATTAGTGTAAGAGAATGTTGAGTCCACCAATGTAAAGAGAGAGAATAATGTGTCTCTCTAGAGGAAGATTAACATGGGTCTTCTTCAATGTGTCCCTAAAAGTTTAAGGTCTAGAAATCTCCCTTAGAAAGATAGATGTATATAATGTAAACAATCATTTTGTGATTAATGAAATGCTTATTGATTTGATGGTATCAGAATCAAGTTATCTTGTGGGCATAAAATGTGACACCTCCTATTTTCCCCCTATACTCTTATTATAGATCACTTAAGAATCACTCTTGGGCCTTAGATACCAAGAATTTGTCCAAAATTGTAAACTAGAATTTTAAAAAATCGGAAAAGACGCTGGTACTGTTCACAGTGCCATTTTCCAGTTTTCTGGCCCAACTTTGAAAAATCATAACTAATTCTAGAAAAATCAAAACTGAGTGATTCCAATTTCTAAATTTTTCTTATTAAGTTAAATATAGGGGAAAAATACTCATGGTTTCCAATTCTTGGCCATTTGATACAGTTTATTCAAAAACCACAGACTGTCCGAAATGGCTCCTTCCAGTTTTCCAGATTTTACCTCAATCTTTGGAAAATCATAACTCTCG